>WBMZ01005707.1:0-32967 GCA_013400975.1 Atrichornis clamosus
CACCACCCTTCTGCCCCTCTCCTTTCTCTCCGCAGAGGTGAAGCGGGTCCATGGCACGCCGCCCCCCGTGTCCCCCAAGCCCACGCCGCCCCCCACGGCGCCCAAGCCCCCCAAGCCCCACGCCGCCATCCAGTCGGTGAGCGCCAGCTCCACGCCGGCCCCATCGCCCGCCCGGCAGCTGAGCCCCGCGGCCAAGCCGTCCAGCACGCCGCCCTCGCTCTGCTCCAGCCCCGCCAAGCCCCTCTCGCCCGGCGCGCAGCCCCAGCAGGTGCCGGTGAAGCCGCCGCGCTCCACCATCGCCAGCCCGTCTGTCGACAGTGCCGGCCCCGAGCTGGCGCAGCAGAAGCTGGAGGAGACGAGCGCGTCCCTGGCCGCCGCGCTGCAGGCCGTGGAGGAGAAGATCAAGCAGGAGGACAGTCAGGCGGCAGAGTAAGGGGGTGCAGGGTGTGGGTGGGTGGCACCGGGGAGGGTGCGAGGCCATTCGGTGCCACCGAGCACAGGAGGCCACAAGGACCGTGGGCTGTGACACCACGGTGGCAGTGGGATGGTGCTGGGGTGATGCTGGGGGACACGGGTGGAGCATCAGGGGACACTGGCTGGAACCACACTGGGGCGGTGGCATTTGGCAACACCTCGCTAGGGGACCTGGGCATGTGGGTTCACTGTCTTGGAGAGGGGACGCTGGGGGGACACGGAGCCGGAGCGCTGTGCAGTGGCACTGGGGACACCGTGCTGGGCACTGCAGGGCAGAGAGGCAGGAGGGCCGTGCCACGGGGCAGAGGGGGCTGTGCCGTGTCCCTGTCCCGTGCACTGCCCTGACCCATCCCTGTCACTCCCCAGCTCGGCCGTGGAGTCGAAGAGCACCGTGAGCATCCTGGACGACATCGGCAGCATGTTCGACGACCTGGCGGACCAGCTGGATGCCATGCTGGAGTGAGGGGCGCCAGGGCCCCGCGAACCTCAGGGCTTACGTGGGCACAAGGGCACAACGATCCACGACCCCCCGGCCCCGCCGCCCTCCTCCCGTCCCCTTTGTACAGCCGTCCCCTCCCGGACATCCCGTCCCTCGGGGTTTGCACAAAGAAGAAGATACCTCAGGATTGTGCTCACGGACTCGGCGCCGGCTGCGGCAGGACTCCCTTTTGCAGAAGCAAAAAAACAAAAACCACAGAAATCCAACCCAACAGAAGAAACAAAGCAACACGCTCCGGACCGAACCGCTGCCGGGGCTCCGGGGGGCTCCCAGCTGACCTGTCCGGGGACTGCCCCTGCCCTGCCGGCCCCGGCGCCGCGGGTCACCACGACCCGAATGTAGCACAAGCCCTGCCCGGCGCGGTGGCCCCGGCGGTGGCTCCGCCAGCCGCGTGTCACCGACGGCGTTTGCTGGTGGCGGGGCCGGGCGGGCAAATGCACTTGGGTTTCTTTGCTCCGTTTTTAATTTTGATTTTTAAACGTTGTTTTCTTTCTCGGTCGGTGTTGGCGGGGGCGGGCAGGGCTGGCGGTGGCCCTGGGGGCAGCGGGACATGCCCCTGCCCAGCCCCTCTCTGCCTTGGGACAGGACGGTGATAAGCTATTAAAAAAAAAAAGTATTAATTTATTGGAGGGGAAAAAAAAATAAAGATATAAAGCAGATTCCCCCCACCCCCAAAATAATAAAAAGAAATAAACTTTAACAAATATATATTTAAAAGATTTAAAAATATTAGCAATTATATATAAAGCAGTTTAAAAAGAAATCAAGAGAAAACTGGATTTTAGCTTGAGAAAAACTATTAGATTATACTAAGCTGTGTGTCTTGTGGCAAACTCATTCTAAGAGTAGCACAATATTTACCTTTTCTCTGGGTGGAAGGTACGTGCGAGCGGTTCTGGTCGGGTTTTCCGTTGGGATTCAGTGTCGCGTCTTTCTTTTTTCCACCGTTACGAACTCAAAGGATGTGCCTTGTTTTATGGAGGTTTTCGTTAATTCTTACACTGGAGGTGTTTCATTTCTTTCGGAGTGTCTTCAGGGTTTGGTTTGGTTCCTTTTTATGCTTTCTGTCGTCGGTCTCTGTCTGGGGTGCGTGTGGGTGTGCGTGGGTGTGCACGCGGGGTGCGTGTGCTCGCGTGTGTCCCGCGGGACACACCGCTGTATATTCCTGTATAAACTGGAGTTGGAGTTCAGTCGCTTGAGTCCTGATGAATGCATTTTTTTGCTTGTGGTTTCCAAACAAAAGTGTTGCTGTTCCTTTCTTTTCTTGAGACGTAGAGTGGTCTCTCCCTCCTTCCCTCTCCCCCACTTGCCTCTCTCTCTCTCTCCCGTCTCTCCCGTTGTGGTCGCTGATCCAGATGTGTTTGGCACAACTTTGAAATTTCTTTTCAAAAAAAAAAAAAAAAAAAAAGAACACAAAAAAAGACTTTAAAAATAATTACAAAAGTAAGTAAATCACCCGCCTGAAAATATCTGTTGAAAAGAAAAAAAATATGTATCTAAAAAAAAAAATCCATAAAGTTCTACATGATGGATATATACATATATATATTTTTTATGATTAAGTTATGGACTCTGTATCGTATCCCATCTGTCCAGCTCTGCATCTTGGTGCTGCTCCCTGCTCTTCTGTGCTTAGATTTCACCTCTACTCGTCTTTATTCTTCCTATTCTGAATAGTAGATGGCTCGTGGTGCTGTGAAGAAGTTTGCTCCTATACCAAGTCTGGCAACAAATATTTAAACAAAAATAAAAAAAATAAAACCCCTGCCGGGCTGCCACCACTGTTTGTGTCCCCAACCCCTCCCGAGTCCTCGTGGCGTGGCCGTGGCGTGCCGGGTGTTGGGTGTTGTGCTGGGTGTTTGTGCTCCACGCTCTGAGGGCACCCCTGGGTGTCTCTGTGGGGTGCTGGGGCCTGCCTGGCTGGGACCTGCTGTCCCCAGGGAGGTGCCCGGTCCCCTGCACCCCAATTTTCACCCCACGGGGCCGGTGCTGGCTGCTGGCTCCCTGCAATAACTCACACTGGGCAGGAACAACTCTTTCTGCTTTTATTGTCAATGAAGAAATAATCAAATCTATATTACAATCTTAAAAACAGTAGAAAATGTGAGTAAAAATGCAACGGAGGCTTTTTGTCTTTAATGTGGAGACCATTATTACAGGGTGGTGAACAATGGGCTTGTGGAACTTGATTTGAGAACTAGCTGTGGCATAAAAATCGTACCTGGCTACTCAAGGAAACACCTCTTCCCGGATGGATCGGCCCGGCGCCTTGGCAGTAAAATTAAATACTAGAGACAGAAAGGGGTCGGGTGCCCACCCAGGGTACGGCCTAAAGCTCAGTCCTACCAGGGACAGGGGACCAAGCCTCCCGGTGTCAGCGCCGGGACACGCGGATCCGTCCGCTCCCGGCGCTGGCCGAGGGCTGCGCTCGCCTGGCCCGGAGCCCCGAGGCCCAGTGTCACCCAGCCCCAGCCCGGGGGTGTCCCCAGCTGGGGGGACGCAGGCAGAGGAGGGCACTGGCATTGGAACAGCTTCCTCTTCTTTTCCAATCATCTCGGGCAGATCTGAGGGAACATCTGGAGGGTCGGTGGGGCAGAGCCGTCCGGAGAGCCGCCAGCCGGGGTCCTGGGGGAGCCGGCCGAGGGGCAGCAGCAGCAGGCAGTGGTCGGTGCAGGAGGAGCTGCAGCAGTTTCAGAGTGGTGTGGTCACCCACAGGCCGATGGAGGGGAGAGTTTTTGGTCTTTCAGTGTGCAGGACTCGTGTGATGCTCTCGTTAGCACGTCCAGACCTGCGGAGAGACAACGGCACCCGGGCAGTGACTCCTGAGCAGCCCTTGGGCTTCTCTGCGTCCTCCCACAGAGCTTCCCTTTGGGCTGCCAGCATCCACAACACTGTCAGGAGGGAAACCTCCCACCCATGGAGAACCACCTCCTTGTTTCATAGAATCCCAGAATCACTAAGGTTGGAAAGGATCTCCCAGACCATCGAGTCCAAGCTGCGCCCGATCCCCACCTTGTCCCCAGCCCACAGCACTGAGTGCCATGTCCAGGCATTCCTTGGACACCTCCAGGAATGGGGACTCCACCACCTCCTTGCACAGCTCCTTCCCTAACAACCCTTTCCATGAAGAAATTCCTCCTGATGTCCAACCTGACCCTCCCCTGGCACAGCTTGAGGCAGCTTCCTGTTGTCCCGTCCCTTGTTCCCTGGGAGTAGAGCCTGGCTCCACCCTCCTGTCAGTTTGAAGATGGCTCCTAACTCATTCAACGCCCCAATTCCAGCACTGGAAGAGCCCAAACCCCCAGGAGAAGCCTGAGGAAACTCACCTTTACAGTGCTGTCCACGGCGCCGGAGAAGAGGCGGCCGCGGGACACAGCGAGGGCGGTGACGCTGCCCTGGTGGCGCAGCAGGGTCTGGGTGCAGATCATGTTGTCCATGCTCCACACCTGGGGGCACACGGGAAGCGTGAGCCGAGCCCGTGGCACAGCCTGGAGCACCGGGAGGCTCCCCGGGCTGTCCCAGGCCCCGCTGCAGCCGCCCAGCCCCGCGCACGTACCCGGAGCGAGCGGTCGTAGGACGCGCTGAAGACTTTGGTTTGATCCGGCGTGGAGATGACAGCGAGGGCATAGACTGTGCCCACGTGTCCCGTCAGCGTGCGGACCTGCTCCTTCGTCTCTATATCCCACACCTGCCGGGGGAGAGCCGGGCTTGGAGCTGGCACCGGGCTGAGCCCACCGAGCTCCCCTCTGAGAGGCGTTTCCGCCTCCGCGCACACCTCCGGAGCGGGCGCTGTGCCCGAGGGGTGCCCATCTCCACGCCCCTCTCCCCCAGCCTCGAGCCAAGGATCCCACCCCAGCCCTTCCGTACGTGGATGAGGTTCTCGTAGGTGCCACACACGATGTGGTGGTTGGTGACGGCGATGGAGTACACGCTGCCTCCCGACGTCTGCAGCACGTGCACGCACTCCAGGTTCCGGATGTCCCAGATCTGAAAGGGATGGAGAAAAGGCAGGATGAGACCCTTCTCTGGGGGGAGATCCCTTGCAGGCATTGTGCCATGCACAGAGTCAGCCTGGCTCCATGTGTGCCCAGATCACACCTTTAAAGACAAATCTATCCCCCTGGGAATGCTCAGTACTGAAGAGCAAATCCCTGCCTTCTTATTTCACTGCCCAGCTTTGAACATCCAGGAGACTTCACACCCTTTGCGTGTGACTGCAAGCGTGTGCACACACAGCCCAGTCCCTGACAGCACTAAAACCTGATGCAGACAAATTAACAGGGATTCATTAACACTGAGAAGGGCAGCTTCCAATTCTCCTGTGGCCCCCAGATGCTGAGAGATGAACTATTCATCAAAACCTGAGCCAGCACAGAGGAGGGAGGGCACTGGGAACCCTCTCAGGGATTTATGGTCACTCTGCAGCCGGGCAGTGACCTTCCCGTTATCAGCAGGAGTGTCAGTGCAGATAAGGCTGCAGCAGCCCCGAGGCGCCACGGCTGAGGCCCCAGTTCATCCCAGAGAGCCTCCCCAGCAGCTCCGGAGGCCCAGCCTGCAGAGGTGGAATCAGCGCAGGAAAATCCCACGTGTCAGCAGCGCTCTCACATCCCAGCAGCCGCCTCTGGCCCTGCTGCCCCAGTCCAGAGCACGGAGAGGCACAGGGAGGGCCAGCTCAGGGTGTCACCAGTGCCAGGGGCCCACCTTGATGGTCTGGTAAGATCCACTGTAGAGATAGTTCTGGGAGGCCACCAGCGCTCGCACCCAGTGGTTGAGACCTGTCAGCTCCTTCTTCAGCTTGAGCTCCGTACCCACGATATCCCAGACCTGTGCAAAGCAGGGACACACGCAGACACGGAGAGGAGTCTCAGTGGGCTGGGCAGGACCCTGCCCACCCTGCCCGAGGCCCTCACAGCTCCCGTGGGGATCCTTGTGCTGACTCTCCTGTCCAGTGGAACTGCCTGATCCCACTGACTTGCCAGTAAAACCCAGCAACTGCTGAGTAAGCACATTCCCTGAGGGAGCCAGCCTGGAGCCTGCATTATTGCTGGCAGAGACCCTTCCCTAGCAGCGCCACAGACTGCAAAACCTAAACCACAGCTGCAGAAAGGAACTGCTCTGCACTTCCCCTCCCAGCCTGTCCCCACAGAGCTCCTATCCCGCCCCCCAGCACGCAGGGATGGGCAGACCTCACTCCCCTCACTCCCAACCTGCTCTGCTCCTCTGGCCGGGAGTGGCTGGAGATGACAAACCCAAAAGGCCCCAAATTCTCCTTGTGCTGTGTGGCTGCTCCAGCCCCAGTGCTCTCCAGAGCTGAACCACTCCAGGCCCCAGATAACGAAAAGAGCACAGAGCTCTTACAGATGGACGGGCCCATAAGCTGTCTCACCAGGAGCTGGAAGCAGAACCACGGGAATCCAGCCAAGGCTTTAAAGGGCAGCTTGCAAAGCTGTTCCCTGATTTCTGCATGTTTTAGGTAGGGAGTGCAGACTCAAGATCCTTTGGAGGAGGTTTCAAAACAGGCAGCCTGAAACCCCAGCCAGTTCTGGAGCCCAGACACAATTCCCAGTGGCCTGGGCAGGTCTGTTGGGGGTCTGAGGATACACATGCTCAGGAACTGCCAGGATGCTCCACCTGCAGCCTCAGATTTACAGAGTTAGAAGAAATAGAGTGTTTTTGCAGCCAAGTCCCAGAACATCTTTGACTTGAGCACAGAGCATGAGCTAAACCTCTGCAGTGCTGGCTGCTCTGTGGCTCAGGAGAGCTTAGCAACAAGGTCACCTACTGGTCAAAATGCCACTTTCTTCCTGTTTGGACACTTCTGCCTGAGAGTTTGTTCCCATGGTCCCCAAGCAGCCCCAGAGGAGCCCCTGAGCTGTACCTTGATGGCTTTGAGGGAGCCACTGAAGAGCATGTTGTGTGAGGAGACCAAAGTGCAAACAGGATTGTCGTGTGCTCGGATCGTGTTCACCTTCTGCAGGTTCTGAATATCCCAGACCTGCAGAGAAGAATCACAGAATCATGGAATGGTTTAGGTGGAAAAAGCCCTCTGAGGTCATCAAGTTCAACTGTTCCCCCAGCAGTGCCAAGCCCACCAAAGCAGAGCTCCCACGAGGGGCAGGGAAGGCCCCTCGTGCTGAGGCCCTTCCCCTCTGCCTCTGGAGGCAGGGAATGGCACACAGGCAGGACAGGACACTTGTCCGAGCCCCTGGCCTGGCTGATCAGGACCAACCACCCTGCCCCAGCTCAGAGCACCAGCCTCCTGCTCCCACGCAGGAGCAGGGCGGGGGAAATCCAGCCCTCAGGAAAGCCCCAAACCCAACCCAGGAGTGAAGCAGTGGTACAGCACACTTGGGTTATCAGTCCCACACCACTGGCACACAGGGGACACAGGTCCCTGCTCCAGAGCAGGCTGTGGAGGCCCCATACTCACGATGATGGTGCAGTCAGCAGAGCCACTGTACAGCTTGTTCCTGCAATGACAACAGAGCACAAAGGGGGTCACTGAGGGACAGTGCCACGTGCAGGGTCCCAGCTCATCCCCAGCCACTGGAGGGGGACAGGAGCTGCAGCCCCACAGCCTCGCTGGGCCAAGGCTGCACACACCCACCCAGAACAGGGCCAGCTCTCGTGGGAAGCCTGGACTGGCCCCTGGAGCCGAGCACCCTGCTGGTGGCCAGGGGAGGAAGCCAGGACGTGGGGCAGACCAGAGACACACGCTCCGTGTCCATTTTCCAGGAGCAAAGAGGCACCAAGTGCCTTCCTGCACAACTTGGCACGTGCAGGACAGAGGATGGGAATTGTCAGGACACGCCCAGGAGCCCCAGTGCTCTCCCCACTCTTCCCAGGGACAGGTGTCCCTCTCCACTCACCCCTGGATGCAGAGGGCCAGTACAATTCCATCGTGGCCCTCCAGGGTCTTTTGGCACTTGTATGTGGTACAGGTATCCCACACCTAACAGGAAACACAAGGCAGCAGCTGGAGCCCGGGCAGGATGTGAGCACTGCTCACACACAGGAGGAAGCAGGCTGCGTGTCACCTGGGCACTGCCTGCCGGGCTCCTGGCCTGGGAAGCTTGGCTAGGAAAGGGAATCCACTGCAGGGTCAGGCTGAAGCCAACGAGACACAGGACAGCAGCAGGAATCAGCTTTTCCAGCTCTGCCTCCCTCAGCCCAGGCCAACACTGAGACACAGGAGCAGCTCTCAGGCTCCTGCTTTAGCAATTCCCACCCCGTCCCAGGGTTCCAATGGCACAGCACAGCTTCCTCTGCCACTGCAAAGGTTTTCCCCCTGAGCACACAGAGCTGTCTCAAGAGGGAACATGGGAATGTGGTGCCCAGGACAGGGGAGGAAGCAGTTTTTCTTCCCTGAATACAGCAATATCCATTTCCTTCCATGTGGCTCTAAAGCCAAGGAAACTAAACCAAAGCTCTGCTGCTGGCAGGGTCGGTTGTGGCAGCCCATGGGGGTCCCCAGCCTGGCCAGCAGCCACCAGCAGCCACCACAGTGACACTGGGAAGGGCTGCTGAGGCTGCACCGGGGCAGTGCTGTCAGTCTGAGTTACTGAAAACAGGACAAAGGAAAACAAACATGCCATAAAATGGGAAAAGGACACATTGGATCAGGGACAAATGTTTTGTTCTAAGATGACTTTTTGTAACAAAGGAAAATAAAATCAGAAGCTGAAATAGTCCTGAATACCCTAAACACCACATAAAGCAAAGCCAGCAGCTGCAGGAATGAGATTGTAATCAGGGCTCTGCAAAGATCACTGTTTGTCTCTCCATTTCACTATCACATGATGTTTCCTTGCAGAGAATTTCGCCCAACTACAATCACAAAGAATCATTTAAGATTCTTTGGGAGAAACCAGGAATTGACACCCCCCCACCCCACAAATGAACTCAGCTTCTGTTCCATGTACAAATGCAGAAGGTGCACGGGAGAGGCAAGCTCTTACCTTAATGGTTTTGTCTGAGGAGCCACTGAAGAGCAAGTCTCCTATGGAGTACACACACAGACACCACACAGGGCCCTGGTGGCCCACAAAGGTCCCCTTGCACTTGAAGATCTGCTGAGGATCATAGGCTGCAGGAAGGAGAGCCAGGTGAGGGAGGGAGAACAGTGCTGCTGCTCTGCACACCCGTGACAGCACCCAGCAGGGCTCCCTGGGCATCCCCCACACCCAGACCAGAGGGATACTCACATCCAAGGATGCCCATGTTGAGCCGAGCATTGATGTGGGAGAGCTCATCCTGAAAAACACACCAAGCTGTGTGAGCTGTGCAGCCATCCAGGCCAGCCTGGGCACGGCTTTGGGACTGTCCCCTCCACTGCTACAACCCCTCTTGTCTTCCCGACCCCCTGAAGGCATCCTCTGACCAGAGGTCCCTCCTCTAGGACTCTGTCACATCCCTCTGACATCTCCCTCCAGAGACCACAGGGCTCTGACAGCACCTCAGATCTGCTCTAAACTCTTCAGGATTCAGAGAGGCCCAGAAATACCTTTCAGAATACATTGTCCTCACTCTGCCATTCACCAGACTGCTAAAAATAATCAAACTGGTTACATGCACTGCTGCTCAGCTGGGCTCCTGGGGCCCACCCTGCTGGAGCAGAACTGGAAGGTCTCTCCGTGGCCTCTTCCAGCATCCAGTCCCGACTGCACCCATGAGGAGCCTCTTCATCAGTGTGCTCAGGTAACCCAGGGTGAGCTGCTCCAAAGCAGCACATCCAGTGGGATGCAGTCTGTCTGGACTAGGGAGGAATGTCTGTCCAGCATCAGTACCCCCGAAGTCATGAGGCAGCTCTTACTCCCAGCTTGGATCTGTTTATCTCCCTGCTTTCTGCAGGCAGGGAGGAGGGTACAATGCCCCTGTAAAAGGCCCAGGCTGTGGAGTAGAGGGCTCTCCCCAAAGCCTCCCCCCACTGCAGGAGAGGCCTAGCCAGCAGCAGAGCCAGGTAACTCCATCCCGGGGCCCCTCCTCACGTTCAGCATGGAGGCATCCCTGCGGAATTCCATCAGGTCCTCACTCAGCTTGCTCTGGTTCTCGTCCAGCACGTCTGCAAGAGAGGGACAGGCCCACAGTCACTGCAGAGCCACTGCTGCCATCCCAGGGAGCAGGCAGAGGACACCCGCTGCCAGCCAACCTCTGCACACACTGCTGCCATCAGCAGGGAAAGCAGGAGGGTGTCTGCTCCTCAAATGCAAACTGTGTTCGGATGCTGAAGTCCCGGCAGATTTGGGAGGCAGGACAGGGCTGGGCACAGCAAAGGTCCTGCTCCCTCCAGGATGGCTGCACTGTTGGCTGTTTGACTTGCTGATTTTTATGGGGGCCTGTGTCCTTGGACTGCACGGGACAAAGCCACAGCAGGAAGGTGGCAGTTGCCTGCAAACACTTCTAGGACTTGCCATGTGACTGCTGACTGCAGGATTAGGTTCCATGATGGAACCTAATGGCAGCAGGGGAGTCGATGGAACCCCTATCTGTCCCTCCACAAGGAATATCTGAACTTCCTGAAACCTGCTCAGCACCAGCTTTAAACACGGAGTGAGCCCTGTAATGCACCATCCAAACAAAGAGCTGCCCTGTCCCTACAGCTCTGACCACACAGCCCGCCTGCTGCACACTCACCAAACTTGAGCTCCAGGTTCTTCTCCAGCTGGTCGATTTTCTCAGAGAGTTTCCCCAGCATGGAGCGCAGGAAGGCGATTTCCTGGTCCTTCTGGGCCATGGCCACCTGCATCTCATGGAAGCGATCATCTGTCTGCTGCAGGAACTCCTTCAGACCCTCGAACTTGCACGTCTCCAGGTGGGTCTCGTAAGTGTCCTGGTTTCCTATGAATGTGCACCTGAGGGGAAGGCAGAGCAGGCTGGAGCAGGGCTGATGTGGAGACTCCTTGCTCAGCTGGCTCCTCAGTGGAGCTCCAAGGCCTGCGTGGATCCCCAGCTGTCCTACCAGGAGCAGAGCTGCTGTGGTTCATCATCCTGCAAAGGATGGACTGAATGATCATTACATTTCCAATTGTAATGATTCTATGGTCCTGCTGGGTCAGCCAACTGCAGGACAAGAGAGGCCAAGCAGCTCCCATCCTCCCAGCCAGGGGACTGGCCCCAGACTGGACTGTCTGTTTGGGTATTTGTAGGGAGCAGCAGATCTTGGCAGGAGACAGAGTGTGGGGTCAGTTTGTTGTGCTCACCAGGAGCCATCAGTCCCGTGGAAAAAACTGCAGCTGACCTCAGCAGAGGCTGACTTGGGCCTGCAGCGTGGCACAGTCAGGGCTGCTCTGCCAGGACGTGTCTTAGGACCATGGAATTGCTGAGGCTGGAAAAGCCCTCTAAGACCATCGAGTCCAATGGTTCCCCCAAGGCCACCACTAACCCATGTCCCCAGGTGCCACATGGCACTTAAATCCCTCAGGGATGGGGACTCCACCACTGCCCTGGGCAGCTGGGCCAGGGCTGGGAGCACTTCCTGTGAACCCTCTTCCTGCAACAGTAACCCCAAGCAGGGAACCCCCAGCCTGGGCTGCCCTGGGGCTCAGGTGACAGGATCAGCACTTCCCTTGCCCTGGGACAAGGATGGATAGGCAAAACACTGCCATGGTGCTCAAATTACTCATACTCATCCTCCTCTCTTCATGTTCTGACTCTCCTCCAGCTGTTCCTCTGCCCCTGCACTCACCCTCCTCATCCCCCTCCTCCCTGGGCACCGTGACCCGTTCCCACCAGGAGGCTCCAGGGCTGCCTCCTGCAATCCCTGTAACCCTGAGCGCAGCCTCAGGCCAATGCACAGACTGGGGAGAGCTGCTCAGAGGCCTTGGGGCCATCCCAAGGCTGCAGCAGCCAAAAAGCAGCTCAGTAATGAGCTCAGTGCATCTTTCCCACCCAGAAGCAGCAGCTCCTTACCCGTATTTGGAGTGGGGACACTTGATGTGCTCACACTCTTTCAGGTGAGCCTCCAGGTTCATTTTGAGGAGGGGAGGGCAGCTGGGGTTGTTGGGGCAGCGCACGGGCCTGTAATCACAGCTGCTCTCATGATCCCTGCCCACGGAGAGAAGCAAGGGAAGGGAGAATCAGCAAGAAGCAAAAATTAATGGAAACAACATAGATCGTCAGGAGAGGAGCAAGCCAGCCCTGAGAGACGGTCCAAAGCCTCCTGCTCTGAGACTGCAATTCCAGTCTTAAGTTCTCATTTGGCCAGACAATTGAGAGTAATAATAGGCCACATTTACACAGGGCACATCGACTTCTGCAGCTGAGCTTTCAGGCAGCCATCAACAACAGGAAATGGAAAGGGAAAACAGGGAGTGCATTTAGGATGGAGAGATAGATTTCAGATTCTTAGGATAAAACTAAGATAATTCCTCTTACACAAACAATCCCAAGTTCTCTACCTGAGCACGGCCGTGGACTTTCATCCCAGATGTGAGGTGGCTGCTCTCACAGTGCACACCCTGTCCCAGTGCTCAGGTAAGCTGGGAGCAGAGAACAGCATCCTGCCCCTGAGACCAGCCCATGTGCCTCATCCTCAGGCTGAACTGTGCCCTGAAGCCACCCTGCCCATCCCACACCCCGGCACAGAGCAGGGCTGGCAGGAGCTGCACGGGGCAGCTCGGGTACCACAGGGCTGGCACAGCCCTTTCCCTGGAGAGGCTGCAGGCTGGAACGAGCACTTACTTCCTGGCACTCAGCTTGATGGTGAAGGGGCAGCCCCGGGGGTCCACCTCGAAGGCGGTGGGCTTGCTGCTGGCGGCGGGCCGGCAGCCGTACTTGCAGTGGATGAACAGCTCCCCGATCTGCTCGGCCACCGCGATGTTGTTCACCACCACGGTCAGCTTGGCGTTGTCCACGGGGCACTTCTCTGCCAGGGAGGGAAGGACGACACAGTCAGCCAGGGCTGAGACACTGCAGGAGCATTTCCAAGAGCCTCCGTGCGGGAATTTTATCTTTCTGCCTTCCCTGGTCAAGTCAGCCAACTCCCAGGTGAGCGGCCATGGAACGAGACAGAAATATGCACCCAAGGTCTGCAAGCCACTATCTTTGCTTTGTCTTGGGGCTTGGAAGAGTTACAGTTTTTGTTAACCCGTAATGGTTTGAGGGAGCTGCCAATGAAAGAAGCCCACACGGATTCAGACTTGCTGAAGTGTGAGTGTTCACAGGCAGCGAGCACAAACCAGCTGATGCCCCATCCATAACCTGCTCCCCCATCCTGGCCTGGGCTCAGCTCCTGCTGCCAGCGACCACTGAACCCTGGAATCCTCTAGGTTGGAAAAGACCCCCAAGATCATCAAGTCCAAACCTTGGACTGAACCCCACCTTGTCAACTGAGCACCGAGTGCCACGTCCTGTCATTTATGGAACACCTCCAGGGATGGGGATTGCAATTGCAAAGCCTTTAGCTACAGATCTGTGGGCTGGGGTTGATACAGCAGAGCCTAGTGAGGGGATTAACATGCAAGCAGAGGGACCTCTCGCATGTGGAAGACAAGAATCTTCAGGCAGGAAGAGGTGCTGCTTTGCAAGACTTTCCAGGGCCTGCTGTTCTGGTAGTGCCAATGGCTTGGCTTTGTGCTGAACAACAGTTTGCCAAGAGGGGTACAGGCTTGTGCCAAAAAAAAGTCTTTTTTTGCAGCCAGAGTCCAACCCAAGCAGGAGCTGGTTAGCCCAGGCCAAGAGCCAGGGGCTTGGGCTCTCCCAGCGTTCTGGAAGAGCTGGGTGAGCTAAAGCAGCTCAGTGGGGCTCAGTCAGGGGCCAGCACTGAGGGGCTGAGGGAGGAGGGGACGATGGGGCTGATGCCAAATGCAACCCCCAGTTCCTTATCCAGGCAGCCACAGAAAGCTTTCAGTCTGAAATCAGTGGGTCAGCTCCGGGCGAGGCATGTATTATCCTGGGATTATCCATTGCATATTCCAGGATCTGAGAACATCCTGTGCCCAGGAGCAGGGCCCAGCCCTCTCTCCAGTGTGTACCATCAACCCCCAGCCCCTCACTGCTGCAGTGCCACATCTGACTGACAGCTTGTTTTAAGCCCTTTGGACATTTGCCTGCAGGTTTCTCTTTAAGTGAAAGCAAATAAACCAGAAAATAACAGTGTTTTGGCTGCATCACACAAGAACAGTTCTGTACTCACCAGATGTTAAGGCACATCTTCTACAAAACGTGTGCTGTGGAGACAGAGAGGAACAGCAGCGTCAGCGTAAAACGAGAGCGGGCAAATTATTCCCTGTGGCTGACGATGGGAAAGGTGGGAGATACCAAAGCCTGTGGCTCAGGGGCCTCAGCAGCTGTTCTGCCTGTTTTCGCTCCGCACCACAGGGCAAACCCCAGCTCAGGCAGCTCAGGGTGCAGCACAGGTCCTGCTCCTGAGAGCACTGAATGCCGTTCGGAGCTTTGATGTTCTCCCCGCTCAGGATCAGGCCCTGATCGTGGTGCAAGCCAAGGCCAGGGGCATGTTCTGCCACACTCTGATATTCATGGAATCACAGAATCCTGGAATGCTTTGGGTTGGAAGGGAGCTTAAAGATCAGCCAGTTCCAACACCCTGCCACGGGGTACAACTTGCAGTAGGCCAGGCTGCTCAGAGCTCCATCCAGCCTGGTCTTGACCACATCCAAATCCTTCCTACTCTCCATGTCTGAATAGGGCTTCTCTACTTGACCTCCACTTCAGCCCATGTCACTCTTCTCATTCCCCTGGGAAGTCCTCAAGGGAAGGGACAAGGGGAAGCCTGGCCTCTCCCTGTCCTTGCCCAGTCAGCCCATCACATCCACCCCTCTGGAGGTCTCCTTGTCCAGTCAGCCCATCACATCCACCCCTCTGGAGGTCTCCTTGTCCAGTCAGCCCATCACATCCACCCCTCTGGAGGTCTCCTTGTCCAGTCAGCCCATCACATCCACCCCTCTGGAGCCCTTCTAAGGGAGCTGAAGCTGCCCTGTCCTGCTGTCAGGCAGATGGAACAGCTGGTTTGAAAGCCCATTAAATGCTCTGTAAATTTGAGCACTTCAAACAGCTCCCCTCTCTCTTCTGACAGTTTAACTTGATAAAGTAGCAAACACCACCTAACACACTAATGAATATAAAAGCTGCAGCATTTCACTGGTCCTGATCTTGTCCTGTGGATTCCCTGGAGCCTGCTCAGCCACGTTCCCCTGCCACAGGGCCAGCTCTTGGCAGGGGCTGAGTCCCTCTCTGGAGCTGTTATCTCCTGCCCTGCTCCCATGGCCTTTTCCTGCCCGGCACAGCTGCACCGAGCTCCCTCCAGAGCTGCCAGACCAGGACTGCAGATGAAGCCAGGCTGCTTCCTGCAGTGGGGTTTTTTCCACATTAACCAGTAAATCTCAGTGTCTCTGTGAAGAGCTGCTTGCTGGAATGGTGCAGCGAAACTGCACCAGCTTCCAGCACTTCTGGGGAATAGCACCCTCACTGCAATAAACAATCCTGAGCTCTGCTCTTGTTGCTACAGCCCCATCCTGGCAATCAGAAGCACATCAGAAGCATTAGAGCCATCTCAAAGCCATCTTTCTGCACAAGTAGCACAGAAGCAGGAATAATATATAGCTTCTATTAAATCCCAGTAAAATGGAATCCAGAAGAATATTCATAATACTCCGTGGCTTTCATTTGAGGACCTCAAATCCCTTTGCAAGCATTAACTAAATGAAGCTTCAAGCCATTCTTGTTTTATGAGCAACATTTCCTTCACAACTGAAGCGCAGCCATTCCTGGGGTGCCCAGGAGCTCCTGCAGAGCCCTCCAGGATGGGGAACGAGGAGTTTTAGACCTCATGGAAGGCACAGCAAGGAGACTGAACATGGCCAGGACAGGGTGGCTGACAGTACAGCTCCCCTGGGAAAAACCACCCGACTTTAAGCAAGCCCCAGGATTGCTTGACAGTCCCCAGAGAGAGTCAGTGGGGACAGCCCAGGCTTGGCTCACACAGGGTGTTTGGGAGAGCCCTGCCTTACCCCACAGGTTGTGATGACTGGATCCTTAAACACACTGCAGCACAGCTGGCAGCACAGCTTCACGGACGGCTGTTCTGCAAACACCAGGGGCTCCTGCAGGGCACACAAAGGGACAGACACAGCACGGATTAGTCCAAACCAAGAGCCTCCAGCTCTGCAGAAGGAATAAAACAACTCCTCAGCAGTGAGCCCTGGGGAGCCTGGGGCACTGGGCATGCTGAGGATTTCATTATCTCAAAATTCTGCCTGGATCTGCTGAGTTCCACTAAGAGGCAGGGGAAGAATGAACTTGGGAACGGCTGGAGACCCCCAGCTTGTCACAAACTGGGGGCCACCAGCATCTGGGAGGATCAGGACCTGACAGCAAACTGCACAGACCAACTTCTTAACCAATAATTCGAGTCGCCAGAACTGCGAGAGCTGCACTGGCTGGGACTTTGTACTTGGTTGTCAAAAATGTACTAAGTCTGAGTTGAAAAGCAATTTTAAAGCAACCTGCCTTTTTGTGTTTTTGAAACATCCTGAAGGAAAGGCTCTTCCATTCCCTTATGACACAGAAACAACATTGCTTCTACTGCAATGGGCCCACTTCTCCAGTTTTGTTTACTGGACTGCCAGCACAGCGTTCCAAGAACATCCTCCAGGAGCACCACAGCTCTCCAGGGCTCCAAGAACATCCTCCTGGAACACCACAGTTCTCCAGGGCTCCAAGCACATCCTCCCTGAGCACCACAGCTCTCCATGCCAGAGCAAGGCTTCACATTTCAGAGCATTTCCAATCAATCTCTGCAGTTCCCTCCCTCTGTCTTTTCATCCTGTGCTGCTCTTAGAAATGCAAACACAACCCCCTGGGTTCCTAAATATGAAACACACTTTTATCCCAGATCAGTGGCAAAATGCTGCCTGACCTTTGATTCACCCAGTCTGGGGTTAGTTACTGGGTCACAAGCTAAGCTCAGTTTAAGTGTCCTCCCCCAACATGTAGACAATTCCTTACACCCTCCTGGGGCTTACAATCAAGTCAGTGGGGTGCCATGCAGCCCTGAATGGGGATGGGGCTCCAAATCCATGGGGAATTGAATTTCTCTTGCTGCCTGGGCCAGACCACCGGCCTGAGCCTTGCAACCCACCCTGCTCTGCAGCAGGACCAGGAAATCACACAGGACTTTGCAAAGACTTACAGTTTTTCTGGGAAGCAGAAAAGCCTCACCATTGTCCTCACTCTGCAGGCAGGGAAATGGTACAGAAGGAAGCAAAGTCAGTGGTGGAAACAATTTAAAAGCAGGAGTCTGACAGCCACGGCACTAAATCTGCCCATGAGAGCTCTGTGTACTCACGACAGTCCACTAAGCTACTCTTTTGACACTGAACTTCCTAACACTGCTCCTGCAGACAATCCCAAATACCTACTGGCTCCTCCTCTTCCTCATGGAGTGAGAACGTGGAGCGCAAGGACATGTTGGACTCGGAGTGCAAGGAGCGGACGGAGATAGCGGAGTCGGAGCGGCGCGGGGTGCTGATGGGAGGCTGCAGAGACAAAGCAGCTCTGGTCAGTGCAAGTCATTCCCAAACTCCACACAAAGCCTTCAAGTTCAGTCTTCCCCCTCCACAAGACTCCCAGCTGCTTGAGTGGCCCTGCTGCTGCTGTGTGCCCAGAGCCTCACTCAGGTTTAACTTCCTAAACCAGGCTGACATCGCAATTCCAAGCACACCGCTGTCTCCAAGGTGCATTCGCTGCACACTTACCCTGCACACCCGCAAAGCCACGGTCTGGAAGAATTAATCCTTCATGGAAAGCTCCGTAAATCTCCCCCAGAGACTGCTCCAGCTCCTGCCATGTCTCTAATCTCTGCAGCAGCACTTGTTGTTGCACTCCCTATCTAACTTCTGCCAAATTTCTTTGCGTAAGTGTGGAGACTTCCTTCTATTGAATTCTCTCTCAGCCGGCTCTGCCGCTTCCTGCTCGGGAGGGGAGAGCGGAGCGGACACCGCGTGCACCAATCCACAGAAACCCCCCTGGCTACGGCGGCCTTGGGATTGGCTTCGAGGGAACGCTGCTGCTGGAATATTAACCAGCAGCACATCTCTGAGGGTGGAATATCAACCAGCAGCACGGAGCCAAGATGCAACTTGGCGTCAAAGCGTGACTGGGGACTCCAGACCGTGGGGTGAGTGGATTCAGGGGTTCAGTGCCACTGGGAGCGCAGCCACTGCTGGATTACTCTGGAAGAGATGCTGCTGGCGGACTGGGAAAGGTGCAGAGAGGAGGAATAAAGGTCTTCAAGGAGCAGAATGGATGTTTTGACAAAGAAATGGGAGAATGAAGCCAGAGGCTTCAGACGCTTGGCTCCAAGAGATGACGGATGTGCGCCTGCACGTGCGACACCTCTCCGTGGCTTGGCTGCAGCCTATGTCAGTCTCCTGCTTGGAGAAGTGCTGGCTGGAAGGAGCTCTGGAGACCCCTGGCTGCCCCCTCAAAGAGGGACAGGGCCATGGTCTAGGCCAGGCTGGCACTGCCCAGCGGAACAGGGAAAGCTGCACGGATCAGACTCTGCTCAGTTCCTGTCCTGCTCCTTTTGAGCAAAACGCTTTTCCTCATGTTCCAGCTGAGCCTTGTGAGCTGCGTTTTGTGTGCTTGCCCTGGGTGAAAGTGGGTGACATCAGACCCCAGGACAGACAAACTGCAGTAGGGCAGGAAATTCAGCAATGAAAGCTGGAAGATGAGGTTCAGATGCTGCTGCCTTCCCTGGAGACAAAGCACGCTGCAGTCCGAGTGCAGCCTGGCTGGGCTGCAGAAGAGGAGCAGACCAGGATCCTGCTGGTTCCTCACACTGCTCTGCAACTTCATTTTTAAGATCCTGGGCTCCCGGGAACTCAGAAAAGCTGCATCTGCTTAGAAGCCAAAGCATAAATTTCTTTCTCTTAAAGACAGTATATTTATTGACTAAATAGGTAAACCTTAAGGAGGAATGGTTATAATGAGGTAAATCAATTTTATGTGCATCCATTTATTTTATTATTTTCCTGCACTAGTAGCAGAAGCTATTAAAGTAACAAGAATGACTGTGCATAGTTCCCAGTCTGGAGGTGACAGGGGGATGAGGGCAGCAAAGGCAGGCTCTGCAGGGAGGCAGGTTCATCCCAAGCAACATCCAGCCTGGATCACCAATGGAGAAGAGGGACTGCAGCATTCCAGCATTCTCAGGAGGCAGGGGTGTGAGACAGCCTCAGAAGGCTTGTGTAAGCCTGTGGGCTCAGCTCCCCGTGTGCTGCTTTGGGTAATGCTGGTGTTCACTGCACAGGGGAGAGAGAAGGGGATGTGCTGAGGAGGATCCCTCCCTCCCCTCGGGCTGCAGGGACAACATGGAATGGCAGAGGATGTGCTGGCATTCCCTGACCCCCTGGGTATCTCAGCCTTGGGTTTGCCAAGCAAACGAGGGTAAGACTCCAGAGGCCTTGTTTCTGCACTAAACAGCAGCTTCACCTTCAAACAGCCCAGAGATGGAGCACTCAAACATCTTCTGATGGAAGATGGAGTTTTTTGCTTATAACTCAGTCCAGCCTCTGGTTCAGAGGTGAAACCCCCTGTAAACAACAGACTTTGGACAGCCAGGCAGCCTCCACCCATAGTATCCAGCTGTTCTGATATCCAGCTGCAATCTTTAGCTGCAGTTCCCATCACCCCAGCTGCACCAGCAGCCTCCTCGGGAAGGCTCCAGCATAGCCCAGGTCCCAGCTCCATGTGGGCACAGCAAGGTGGGAACCTGTGGCACTGTGTCCAGGAAGGACAACAGCAGTTGCTCAGTAATCCCTGCCTTGCACACGGAACACACTGCTCGGCTTCTGTTCCATTAACAGCAGCTTTAAAGAGAAAGAAAAAGGGGTGGTGGAGGTCACAGGAGGGCTCTGACTCGCCTCCAACTGTCTCTCTGATGGCTGAGAAGCCCTTGGCAGCTTCTGGAGGAGGGAAAACTCAGTGATGAGGAAGGGAAATCCCAGATTATTTCTTGACAAAGCAAATGAAACTTCCTAAGAGGGTTAGTGAGTCTGTCTGGAGCAGCAGGCAGAGCAAGGCCGGGGCAGTTCTGGTTTGTCAGCACCTCACGCTGCTTCCTGAACCACTCATTAATCCTCTCACTGTTTTTGCTAAGGAATATTTAGCACTCCAGGGAAAGTGGGCTGAGACTGTCCAAGAGGATTGAAGCTGGCTCCCAGCAGAGATCTCCCCCATTCTTGGCTGCACACCCCGGTTCGTGACAGTGGGGTTTTCAAAGGAGTCAGGGAGTATCTTCATCAGACCTGACTAAATGAAACATCCACAGCACTCCCTCCTCTGGAAAAATCCTCCCCTCTGCCCTGTGAGAACTGCCCAGCTCATGAAAAGGGCACTGTGAGCCCACAGGGTCCGTGCTGACAGCCAGGGGTGGCCTGAACACTGGCCCAGCACCGTGGGGTCAGTGGAGGGATGGAGAGCTGCACTTGCCAAGGACACCAGGCAAATGTTCAAAGGACTTGATAGAAAAGAACAACCAAACAAAAACCCCCTGGGCTCACATAAAACACAGCAAGATGTCTGAGCAACAGAAGGAACTTTATAGGATGCTGACAATAAAATTCTTTGCAATCTGGTGTCATATTTATTTTAAGAAGTGCTGCAGCTCCATACTGTTGCTGACCCCAGTCTCTGCCAGCGCCAAACTCCAGCAGCAGTGATCCATTTATCCCTGGCTTAGAAATTGGGTCTTGTAACCTGACTAAGTCTCCAAGCACTTAATTTGAAGTCTGCTACTAACACGCTTAAATCTAACCAGAGTTTGTGGTTGTGAGATGCGGCTGGAGCAGCAGGGACAGGAGAAGGCCCAGCCTCAGAGCTGTCCATCCTT
Source organism: Atrichornis clamosus (assembly GCA_013400975.1). Taxonomy (NCBI): domain Eukaryota; kingdom Metazoa; phylum Chordata; class Aves; order Passeriformes; family Menuridae; genus Atrichornis; species Atrichornis clamosus. Next base: position 20,823 of record WBMZ01005707.1, read on the forward strand.
TCACCCAGGTTTGCATTGTTCTTGCTGTTCTTGATTTAATTGATTTAGCTGTTTTCATTTCTCCCTAAGTAGCTAACCCTGAAGCCTGCTGAATCACTAAACTCCCCAAAAAGAGCTTACTCAGAAGTGAACGAGAAAGCTGGATACAAAACTGGGAACTGCTTTTCCACAAAGATACTGGGAGATGGGGGAATGGTTTGTGTGAGAAGCCCAGCACAGCCCGTGGTGCCCAACATCCCCTTCTGCAGGTTCCAAACCTGCTCCCTGTGGTCAGAAGCCCCATCTGGAGGTGGGAATAGGAATGGATTCTATGGCCATGACTGCAGAGCCAGCTGGGATCCATCCAACAAGGAGAGTGCCTGACGGATCCAGCCACAGCCCAGACATCCCTGGCAGGCGCTGCTTCCTCCCGAGCTCCCTGCTCTCCCAGGAGCCAGGTGCACCCTCCCAAGGAGGGCGTGGGATTTGTAGTTCCTGGGCTGTGGAAGCACACAACAACTTCAAGCAGTGTGACAAGGAGCTCCAGCAGCACCTGCCTAAAGCCCCAGGTCAGAGCGAGCTGCTTCCCCACGGCGCCAGCCACGGGAGCAGCCAGGAGCGCTGAGGCTGCTCCTGCCTCTGGTGCACATAGAACACAGAGCATGGGAATGATGAGGGAGGCAGAGAGACGCTCCAGGCACCTCTCATTTCACAGCTAATCAGCTAAGCCAGTCAGGAGGGTCCAGGAAACACCTACCATGCTATCATCCTCATCCCGTGGGGAGTAGGTGAGGGTGCTGGAGGAGGACGGGGTCCGACGGTGCTGCTTGAAAGTATTGGTCCCGTCAGCTTTAAAGGGAGGTAAAAAAGAAAAACAAGTATTTAGGCTCCTCAGAAACAGCTTCTCTAGCTCTAAGTGTCCCTTAGGAAAGAAACAGACTAAGGATTCTCCAACTCCAGTTCAGGACTGGACGTATCAGCACAGGTAGAACAACCCTGAACTGAGAGCTTGCCCACAAAAGAGCACAGGTAATATTCTCACAGGTCCACAGGTTAAAAATACTATTAAAAAGAAAACTTTACACTCCCACATATCTCAGTCACCAATAAAAATTGCCTGGATCCAGGGAGGTCTGGGAGGAATACTAAATTAAATATGATATATTTGTATAGACATCATGTTCCTGACTCATCTAAAAGTTTGAATGTAAATATTCAGGAGTCCAAAACCCCTCAGAGTTCAGGACAAATGTAATCCAAATATTTTTCTCAGGCAGATGTTCATTTCCTTATCTAAATCAGTGTCAAGTCTTTTTGTCTCTATCAAAGGAAGGATATCTGTATTCCAAAATGAAACCAGGCCTCTTCCTACATTCACCCCACGTGCCAGGGCTCAGGCTCCCCTCACCTGCTGAGCTTTGAGGAGCAAGGCACAGGAATTCTAAATGAGCAGGGACATTTGCATCCCCTCCTGTCTGAGCTAAAAATGGCCACGGGGTTTTACCAAAGCTCCAGAGTGACTCACAGTCAGGCACAGAGTGAAGACAGAAATTTTCAGTGCTGGTGATGATTGTCAAAGGGATCAATAAGATTTGGTGCTGAGCTCAGTGTCAAACCCTGTTGTACTGCTCTGTTTTCAGCAAGGGCTTCCCAGTGGCACTGTTCATTCTGCCTAAGGGGAGAAAATTCCTGTGCCTGCTCATTTCCATCTTGTCAGGAATGCGTAACACCAAACCCAGCCCCTTCATGACCACAGGGATTCTCCCAACAGCTTTATGATTTGTAAAACAACAGCAACCACCCTGGAGTCACACGGTGCTTTGGGGAGATGCTCTACAAGGAAATACTCACCCTTTGTGATGGTTGTCACAGCAGAGTAGGCTGGTCCGAAAGTTGTTTCCATTCTTGTCTGAAATATTGAAAAAATGATGGTCAGGGCATTTAAAGGCTTCAGACCTTGCCTGAACTGGTGAAAAGCTGTGCATACACACTCCCAGCTTTTCTCTGGGAATAGGGAGATTTTAAGAGGCAGGAAGATACCCTCTTTCAAAAGCAAGGCTGAGAACACAGGAGGCAGCCCTGTCCCCTCCCTGTGGCACCAGCAGAGGCCTTACCCCGTTAGTGTTTTCGGAAGTGGTGATGGTTGTTGTGCCACTGGAGAAACGATTGTAGCGAGCGCTCTTGTTTGAGCTCATAATCTAGGCCAGCATCTGTTAGTCATGAGAAGCTTGCTCTGTGGAAGAAGGATGACACAAAGGGAGTTAGGCTTGCTGTGTGCATTTTCCTGGGCTCAGAGAACACTCTCCTGCAGCACCAACTCCAAGTGTTTACCTAAACACACATAAACCTTGATTTTCAGAAGGAAGAGGACAAAGATTCCTTCAAATCATTCCTGGATGAGTATTCAACATTTTAAAATCTATGATTATCTTTCAAAAAGTGCCTCATTTCTCTCCCTCCACTGTTTCACCAGGCTCAAGTCTGCAAAGTTGAGAATTCCACAACAACAATCTGCAGAAACACATGGAATTTGCTTTCTTTAACCGCTACTGAAACCTGGTGCTGCTTCAGGGCACCACTGTGCTGCTGTCCCAGCAAACCTGACAAGATGCTCTCAGTGTCCTTCGGAGCCAGGGGACCCTCAGGAAGGAGCTGCAGCTCCTCTGCCATCACAGAGATGCTCCTGGCTCGAGCAGGAGTTTCCCTGGGAAAGGACAAGGCTCAGCCAGGCACTGAGCTCTCCTCCCAAGCTCCATCCCTGCCACTGCCAGGTTCTGTTTGCACTCCCAGGCTGTCCCAGCCTGCCCAAGAGGACAGGGACCTGTGCTCTGGGAACTGCTGCTCTGGAAGGATCCTGACTAAGAGACCCTTTTCTGTCCAAGGTATAGTTAAGTCTTGGTATTTTCGCTGTCAGCAGCAGAGTCCAAGGGCTAAACAGACACACACCTGCAGTGGGGACCGACAGGCCCAAAAGGGTGTCCTCAGACAAGCAAAATCCCTTTCTGCAGGACAGGAGCTTTGTAAGGGACACCCCAACACAGAGCTCCTGGTTCTTCCAGCCAGACTCCCACACTCCTGCTGCTCCCAATGTCAGCTGCTGGGCAGGTGAAGTGTCTCAGGTGTTTCAGGCACTTGGCTTTCTCTTCTCTGGGGGTGCCAAGTCCTAAATCTCCAAGCTCTTCAAAAGAACACCACTGTGATTCCTCCACTTTACAGAAAAGGAAACTGAGGCTCAAAGAGAGACAGGATCCCACCATGTAGCTGTGACCTGCGATTGTCCAGGGATTCCCACCTCCCTGGAGAACCCTGGCACACGACTGCCTGCCCATAGGGCTGGGCACATCCTGCACATGGATTTTGAACACTGCAAAGGTGACACTCGAGCTGTCCTCAGCCGAGGCCCTGCTCAGGGCCTGACACAGCACTTCCTGGTGCTCCCTGCAGCTCTGGATCCAACAGCTGCCAGGCAGCCAGGAACAGCAGAATCCAGGGAATTGCTACTCAGGTCTAAACTCGCAGAAACAGCTACAGTCAAAAACCCAAAAAAATCAAAATTCCAGTGAAAAACCAACCAAACAGAAACCCCAAAACCAAGCCCAAAACGATCTGAAAACCAGAGATCTGGATAATGTTTTCCACACACGTGACAGCACTGTCCTGGCTGTTTGCAAATGCCAGATCCCTGAGGAGATGCTGAGCACAGAGTCTGGAGCTGTCTCAAAAGCAGCAGGAATGAGGCAGAGTTGTGCTGCTGCATCAGGGAGACGTGCCGAGCTTAAAGCTCCAGCACTCCAGAGGTCTGGCTTTGGCCATAGGATCCTTTTATTCCTGCTTGGGTTCCTGAGGCCACAGAGAGCACAGGGTAGTGGAGGAGGGCAGACAAAGGTTTTGGGCTACTGAACCACACTCACTCAGCCTTTCACCCGCTGGCAGCCTTGGAAAAGCCACTGGAGCTCTCGGCTTCCTCCCGGCAAGAACTCCCCTCATCCGCACAAGCCTGAGGAGTCCCCTCCTCAACTAGAAAGCCTGAAGGTGAGATTCAAAAAGGTCTCCAGTGGGGTCTGCAGATGATGCAGCGCTCAGAAATAAAGCAAAGCAAGTAATTCCACGAGTGAAAGCACAAACTGCCACATTTCCTGGGATTTCACATCTTGAGTTGCATTATCTCACGCCTAATAACATGTCTGTACCCCTGAAGTTCCCCTCTCCACGGGTTCCCCAGCAGCACAGCTGGGCTCACCCACATCCCCTCGGCAGAAGGGATTCAGCACTCTCCTCCTCCCATTATAGGGTGGAAATAGAGGGATTCACTTTTCAGGGATATGAATCCATGATTCCTTTTTCAGAGAACCTCATCAACACCTACGCACACCCCCTTTATCCTGCACTACTCAAAGGCAGGAGCAGGGATATGCTCCCACTTCACCAGCCATGCCAGTGTTAAGGGAACCTTGCATATCAAATATTCCTGGTGGGTTTTAGGGCAAACAGTCATTCCCAGATGGAAAGAGAGGAAGCCCATCCTGATGGAGGATCGTGGGCTGTCTGGAGACTCAGGCAGGAGCTTCATTCCCTTCTCACTTTCAGGGCATGTATCACCTTCAGACACAACAGATGGAGACTCCAGCAATGGGAAAGCACTCGGAGACAGGGAAAACCAAAAATGGGGATAACTAACAGCTTGAGGAGCTCTGTAATATCATTAAACGTCGCATCAGAAGTGCCACAAACAGTGACTGCAGGCACCTGAGCCACTGCAATGACCCTTCAATCCCTGCCTGGGAGCCTCCAGCAAATCCAAAGTGAGGTAGGGAATGTGGAATACAGGGATTATCCGCTCACTGTTTATAAGCATGGCCCGTGCTTGCAGCTTGGCTGAGCAAGTACCTGCAGCAGCAGCAGCAGCAGGGAGCCTGCTCTGTCTGCTCCGAGCACAGACCAGAGGAATGTGAGCAATGGAAAAAATGTTGAGTGGAATATCAGCCAGGCTGCACAACACCAGCTGCCACGGGAATATCTGATTTCAGCCCAAATCTCTGCACCCACCACAGACAGGAGCATTTCAGCAGAGCAGACGCCTCTCCAGAGCATTGTCTGACAGCTCCTCACACCTTCCTTTCCATCTGAGAAAGGCCTTTTCGAAGAATTTGAAAGGAAGCAGAAAATATCTGGTGTTATCAACATTAATATCAGCTTCCTGCAGCACTTGCAAAACTCTCTACCAGATCTGTGCACCTTTGCTTGGCAACTGAACCCTGCCAGCTACACTGTCCTGTGCTCCCAGACCTGGAATGTGAGTGTCTCTCTTGGGTGGTTGGTGTTGGGAACACAGCCCGTGATCCAGATTCTCCTTGCCTGGACTTAAGGCTGGTTTTTTTTAACATGCAACTTCAGTGTTTTTTACAGTAAACAAAGAGGGGAAAAACTCTCCCCTGGGAAAAGGAAGCTGTGGGGACCCAACATGCAGTAAATCCCACAGCTGATCACAACCAGATGTGAGGGGGGGCAGGGATGGGTTTCAGCATTTGCACACCACAGGGATCAACTCGAGGCTTTCGAGACTCAGTGAGAAGAAAAGCCTTAAAATCCTACTGTAGTAATCCAGGCAAGGAAAAACCCAACCAGCAGTAGCTGCAGAGGCAGCTGGGGGAGGCAGTGCTGAGGGCAGATCCAACAGGATCAGTCACGGGGTACCTCGAAGCTGGGCGAGAATCACCTCCAGGACCAGTGGCCTGGCTAATCACAGAATCCTGGAATGGTTTGGCTTGGAAGGGACCTTAAGTATCACCCAGTTCCACCCCCTGCCACGGGCAGGGAACTGCTGGCCATGCTGAAGAGTTTGCCCACAGGAGGGGTCTGGTGGGACTGACACAGAACCTCCAGGGCCTGCCCTCTCTCCCCTCAGCCCCAGAGCACACACACAGACCCTCGGTTATTCCCAACGCTCCACAAAAGATCCTTACAACCAGCCTCAAAGGCCAAACACCTGGCATGAGGAGAAGGGATGGAGTATCCCATCCATCCCTCACAAACATCCCGTAACCTGCCTGGTACGGAGCTGGTTCCCAGAGCAGGAACCACACCGTAGCAGTGCTCCAAGAGAGCCACAGGCACGGCCCTGATCCTGCAGGGAGATGTGACAGGGCAGGGAGTGGCTGGCAGCCACAATGCCCCACAAGGCAGCGTCACCTTGCCAAGACACGGGCAAGAGTCTCCACCCTACCAGCCCGTGGGGCTCAGCGACCCGTCCCACACCTGCTGGGTCCTCCTTTCCCCTCTCTCTGCCCACTGAAGCTCTCTCCAAGATTATTCACCTCCAAGGAAACCACTGGGCTGGCAAAATCATCCCACAGCAGGAGTGTCTGCCAGTGGGAAAGGCAGGCACGGGTTATCCTGCTCTGGCTGGACCAGCCTCTGGGTGACGTGAACTTCCTTATCTCCCAGCCTGGGCATTTACGGCACAAGGCACGAGCTCCTGTTCCTCTTACAACACCACACTCGGAACAAGAGGGGTTACACATCCTTGAGAGTGTTGGCACATCCCCAGGGAAATGCTCCAACAGCAGCTCCAACAGCTCTGTGGGGCCGACTGCATGGGTTGGGTTTGTGGCTAATTAACTCTTCTGTAACTATCAGCACAGGGTGGGTTTGTGGCTAATTAACTCTTCTGTGACTGTCAGCACCTCACGGTGACGAGGACTATCAGCATCTGGTCTGCCCTGTAAAACACAGGTTGTCAGAATGTGCAGCCACAGCAGATCCCTGAGATAGACACCTCCCGAGGGACACCTCTGGAGTCAGTCACCGGACAGGAAGCACCAGGGGGAGCACAGTGGTCACTCCTCAGCTTAGGCAGGACCAGGCCAGGGCTCCCAGGCACCACTGCTGAGTCAGCCCGTTCCAGCTGCCAGGTGGAGGTGCTGAATCAAAGTGAGCAGTGGAACCACCACATCTGCAGGGCACGCTCAGCTCTTCTGAGCAGTCAATACCACGTTGGTGGTGAAAACTTGTGAAAAACCTCACAAAACTGAGGAGACAAAGGGGTTGCAGATGAGCTAAAAGATCTGACCCAGCAGGACATTTCTTACACTCTTTAGATGTGCAATCAGTGCAGGAAGAATATAAAACATAAACAGAAGTTCAGCCTTACTGACAGAATGTGGCACCTCCATCTGATGGATATATTTGTCTCTGTGGAACAGTCTTTTTATTGTTTATAAGTTTTTCTTGTAAGTCACACCAGCTTTTCTGAGCGTCTTACAGTGAGATCATAATTGCACTGAGCCATCATCAATAAAAATAAAAGTGGTATTTTTAATTGCTGCTACTTTTACCAGTGCTTCCACTGACTGCAGGGCTGCGAGAGCACGTTCAACAGCTGTTTGAACACTGTCATGCCTTTGAACTAATGGAGTTCAGACAGGAAAAGCATTTCACATGGTGCTTTTCCTAAAGGACAATGACTCCTCGGGATATAGAAATTTTTGCAGTATTTCATTGTAAAACCTGGAGCTGTAACTTTCAAGTGTTGCCGTAGCTGGATCAAAAGTGATCACTCTGGTGAAACGAAGCATCTCAATTTTCCCAGGAAAATAAAATGAAGTCAGAAGAGAGGCCAATATTCAGTGCTGTTCCATGACACAAAAGCTACATTTGGAGCTTTACTTCCAATTCAGGTAACCTGGAAGGATCCACCTACAACACCAATTTTGTTATGCAGCTCAGGGCTCAACAGTTCTGACCCTGCAACCAAAATTGTCCTGTGTGGGCTCAGCACCTCTGCAGTCACTGCTGGGCAGCCAGGAACAGGCATGTTCAGAGCTCTGCCACACAAGGACTTTAATCAAAAGGTGCTTTAAAAGCTGGCCCTGCCACTGCAGAGCTGTGTGCTGTGCCTCTCACAGCGTGTGCTCTCCCACATCCTCCCTCAAAGAACAGAGCCCTTCCGAGCCCATCACGTTGTTAAATTGTGGATTTGGTGAAGGAAAAAGAATAAAACCCCAACCAAGCCCCCAAAACCAGCAACATCCTCCCCCTCTGAGGCAAAAATCTCGGTCCTGCTGCAGTTCCTTGGGAGGGAGTGGCCACCTCTGGGCAAGGCAGATGCTGATGAAAGGTATCACACTTCAGGAGCTGGGAACAGTCACCTACACCACTCACACCACAACTGGTGCTCACTGGTGCTCCTCAGACTTGTTTACAGAGAGAACAAAGGGGTGCTGTGGGCTGCCTCAGCTCTGCTGCTGGTTTCCCTGCTGCAAATCTGGTAGAGAGAGGGGCTTGCAACTCATCTAAAAACCCTTGAGGACGTGGCAGGTCAGCAGCAAAGCATGGGGATGGAGAAATTCAGCCTGTGTTCTCTCAAGGAAGCCAAAGGAGTGTTTGTATCACCTGGATTCTCCTCTCCTGGAGCCCTGCTAGACCCAGAGCAATCACAGCTCCTTCTCTCCTTCATTCCTCAATTCCTGTGCCATTGCTGAGGCCTTTTCCAACTGCTCTGCCTTATGGTTGGCTGCACTGCATCCTCTGGAAAGCTGTAACCACCCCATCCCACAATGGGATTCTTCCAGATCAAAGTCATAGGAAACCTGAGCCCAAAATCATGACTCAAAAAGCACAAAGTATCACTTCCACCCCCTGTTTCCCTCCCCAGCATCCTCCAAAGCTTTGACACTTCATGACACACACTCTTCCTTGCCCTTTGGATGCAACTGGAGCACTTCAATGATCCAGCTGGAATGCGTCATCTCCTTCAGAAAAAAAAAATCCAGTAAATTCCAGTCACCTGCTCTTTTTTGGTGCAGTTTCCCTGGACTTTGCCACTGAGAACAAGCAGGAGGCACCACAACACTCACTGATCAAACTCAGAGGAACAAGCACCAAATCCTTGATTCCAAAAGAAATCAGTGGATGTGGACACTTCCGCCATGGCAAATCTCCTGGCAGCTTTGAGACACCATTCAGTGTCCCACAACCCCCAAACACCAGGGATTAAACTCACTCCCCCAGGGTGACTCAGAGGTCCAGGGGAGGCAGCAAGACACAAGCCTGGCTTCTGTGCTCACCACTCTGCTTCAGGAACACCGAGGATTTCCCACTGCTGAAGCAGCAGGAACAGCCTCAGAACACACGTGCTGGGTTGCTGCTATCAAGCACTTCACGTCCTTGCAAAGGTCACTCTGAAGGACCACAAAATCAGCATAACAGCGCTCCAGCTGCTGGGCAGGCCACAGGTACCCACTCCCAAACTGGTGCTGGATTCCAGGTACCTCCTGCTGTCCACTGAGGGATGAAAACAGTTCCACCCTCACTGCTCAAGCGGAGCAGCTTCCCAAGGAACGCTGCCCACAGCCTGACACCAGCACCCGGAGCAAACACTTCTCCTCAGAGGAAACTCACCCGTGGCCATCCCGGAGCGGCAGAGCCCGGCAAGATGCCACCACCATGCCCAGTTCCTGAGCTGGGGACAGGCTTTTCCTCGGCCAAAGAGTCCCTTCCGCTATGTGTGCGCGCGTGTGGATCGCTCCCCGGTGATGTAAACACAAAGGCATGCGGAGCAGTGGGCGATATGTAAATCCAGCTGGAAAATCCCACAGCTCAGCCAATCTCCACGCTGCCTCCCAGCTTTGCCCTGGCTGCTCCGGGTTCAGTTTAGTGCAGGAAAAACAACCCTCTCTTAGCACACATGGAGTCATTGCTCTGATGGGAGAAAGCTCCCGGGACAGCAAAGTCTGTCGCTGGCTTTAAGGGGAGTTGGAGTTTCTCACACTCTTCCCAAACTGCTCAGAATTCTGAATAACAAACACCACCACAGTCTTTGCTTGGAGAGACAATCCAGGGAAATCCAGTTAACTAAGAAAGGCCACAAAAAGGCACAGCTGGGGAGCAGGACTAACCCAAAATACAGACACTGATGGTGAGGGGCTTCTACTGCCAGGACATCCTCTCCCACAGCTGAGGCTGTCCCAGGAGCAGGCAATGCCCACTCCAGCCCTCAGGACACCTTGGTAAAAGCAGGAAGGTGACTCTGGTGAAGCTCCAAGCTCAGGCTGGGCTAAAGGCAGAGCAGGAGCAGCCTAAATGGGTAATTTGGGCTGCCCTGGGCTCTGGGGGGGAGTGGTGGAGCTCGAAGAAGGGTGACACGTGAGCTGTGAGCAACCAGGTGCCTCCTTCCTTGTCCCAGCTGCCACCACATCCCCTGATCCAACCCACGGGCACAGGGACGTGCCGGTGTGTGCCTCACCATGCCCATGGCAAAGGGACACAGGCAGGGAAGGGACAGCAAAGGGAATAAAAACCGCGAGGGAAGTGTTCCAACAGACTGAACATGTCCACGTAATCTGAGTACTGGAATCCAGGAGGGATTTTCTCTCCAATGCCCTCCTCCTGGCACACCTGGGTTTGGCTGAGATAACCCGTGAGAAAGGTATGATCATGCTCCAGGAAATCCCACAACCAGGGCCAGCAGGGCTTGGAAGGTGCCCGGGAACAGGTGATCACTCAGCCCTTGAGGTGACCAACAGCTGAACCCCACTGAGGCTGCAAAGTGCCCATGAGCACTGCCAGGAGCAGGGCAGAGCTGGCACCAGCACCAGCACACGGTGCTCAGCAACATTCCAGAGCCTGCAGGGATCCCTGAGGCTCTGGCAGCACGTTGGGATTGTGGAGCCCTGGGAAGGGAAGGGCTGACTTCAGCCAGGGGACACAAACTTCCGTGTGACGCTTCACGGCATGGTTTAAAGTGTGGGCCCACCCTACAACTCAGCCAGTATCACCCTGGGATCCCTCCAATTGGGGAATTAAACCTGGAAAACATGGATTTGGGGCTTTTTTCTTCTTGACTTCAGTCAATATAATGAAAATTCGTGTTTGGGTGTTAGCAGTGTTCCCTGACTGGAAATGCCACTTTGGCTCAGGTTTTCCACTTCCACTGGGTAGGGTTAGGTTGGATATCAGGAGGAATTTTTCCCTGGAAACGGCAGTCAGGCATAGGAAGAGGCTGCCCAGGGAGGTGGTGGAGCCCCCATCCCTGGAGGTGCCCAAGGAATGCCTGGATGTGGCACTCAGTGCTCTGGGCGGGGGACAAGGTGGGGATTGGGCACAGCCTGGACTCGATGGCCTTGGAGGGCTTTTCCAACCCAAATGATTCTGGGCTTTCTAGAACCATCCTTCACCCTCAAACCCTGTCCTGCAACCCCCACCACCCTCGTTGTGACTGGAAGCTGAAACCACTGACAGACAAACACTCGAGGCCAAAATGCAGCAGCTGTTTAAGAGGAATCCAACTGCTTAGCACAGCCTGAAAACACATCCCTGGGGGTAAAATGCACAGGGAGGCAAAATTAGAGTGCTGGGACTGAAACAAAGGCAAAGCAACGTTGCCAAAGTGGAAAAAAATAACCACTAGGTCACAGTTCTTAACACAGGGACCACAGCCTGGACCTGGCGGCTTATGGACACACCAACCCCAGCTCTTGTAACACTGGCCAGTCATTGTCTCTGACCCCAAAAGAGCTCAAAACGAAGCTGAACGCAAAGGCATTCCTCCCTGCAGCCCTCCCAGCTCACCAGCTCACGGAGCAAAGAGGAGCAAAGCGTCTGACAGCGTCCGTCACCGGGACAGCGGCTGCAGCGGGAGGGGGCAGAGCCCGAGAGCACGCTGGAAATGAGAAGGCGACGGTACAATCCACAATCCTGCCTGGTCCGAGACCTCCAAGTGTTCTGGTACAGCTAGGGTGATCTACCCGCAAATATCGCATATTCTGCACGCTGTGAAACCAAAGCCCAGGGAAATGAGGTTACTGGGAGGGCAAGAGAGAACCAGCAGCAACACGTGCCGGGGTCGGACACGGAATGGAGCAGAAAAAGACAAAACTAAGCAGAAAAAGACAAAGCTACGCAGAGCTTGCGATGAGACCCAGCGAACACACCGGGAGGGCAGCGGGGGCCGTGAGCGAGGCAAGGGCGGGATTCACCGGGGACGGAACAGCGCAAATGATGCTCGAGCTTCTCTGAGCGCCCGAACACACCCGCTGGCAGCCCCAAACACACGGCCCGGGGCTGGGAACGAGCGACGGGCCCGGGGCAGCCCGGGAGCCTCCGCGGGCACCTCCCCGGCCCGCGGCCCAGCGCCCCCGGCCCTGCCCGGCCCTTCCCGGCCCTTCCC
>WBMZ01005708.1:0-178178 GCA_013400975.1 Atrichornis clamosus
AGGCGAGGCGAGGCGAGGCAGGACGGGGCAGGACATTGTGTTATGAGGAAAGTGGAACAGGAGCAAATGTTTTTTGAAAATATCTGGTATGGATTACAGTTTATCAGCTCCAAAGGGGGTTACTTGATCTTGGTCTCCCCTCAAGAATTTATTTTGTTCATTTGGGTCACATCACTGTTTTTCAATCCTAGATAATAAAAAGGCAGATCTGTGGGACTACATTTGTTTGCTTGGTCAGCTCAGCATATTAAGTGCAAGTTTATATGTGTACAATATATCTTATTAGATGCTGTGTCCTGTTGTGGTCTGTTATCCTCTGATTTATTTTGAATTCAAAGAGCATAACTGTAAGTGCCTTCAAACTTACAGATACTTAGGCCACTGGGGAAGGAGCAGAAAAAAGTGAAATGAAGCAACCATTACTGTCCAACTTCATTACACTCATGCCTTGGAAGAATAAGACAAAAATGTACTGGTAGTTAATCTCCTCTGAGAGAAGAAACTGAAAGCAGCACGTTTGCTAGAAATGGCGCACACTCAATCCGCTAAAAATTATCAAGATATGCAAAATTTAAATGCCATTTTAAAATGGACACTGACAAAATTTACAGGCACAGCACCAAGGAAAGCATATTTATTTCACCATATTCTTGACCCATGACAGTACAATGCAGGTGGAAATCAGAAGTGGAGAACACATCATGTTCCCAACACTGGAGGCTGTGTGTGATGCACAAGACTCTGCCAGTCTCGTGCCAGGGTCCAGTTGGCAGTAGGGAGGCACAAGGATGGCATGGATTGCAGTAGATATCACTGGACATCCAGAGCAGAATCTTAGCATATCTAAACCAATTGACTAATATTATTAGTATCAATATTTCTATCACAGTTTGGGTTGAAGCAAAGTAGAAGCAACTGGTACTTTCAACTCTGCTCATCTCCACAACAGATTCTGATGAAAACTGTAGGCACAGCAGTGCCAGGGAAAAAAAAAAAGCCATTATATACACAGTGCATTTGGCAAAGAATATTATTTATCCTTTCTCCAGCAGTGCCATCTTCCTGCTGTAAATACAAACCAGGTAGTAATGCTTGAAGGAGAGATGTACCAATTGTTTAAACCAGAACCAGAGGTGACACTCCTTTGGGAGCTGACAAGGGCAAGCCACAACCAACTCCTGGGAATCCTGCTCCCACTGTAAAACCTGCTTGGCAAAGGGCTGCGTTGTAACATGTGCTTTTCATACAGAGCACTTATTTCTGACTGCAATTTAGACTCTTGGCAGGAGATGTTCATACATATCAAGCAAAACAGACTTGCTCATCCATATCAACCTACACATCCTCATAATAGCAGCAGCACAGCGTGCTCTCTGCTTCCAGTGGTCTCCCGTGGATCACAGGACAGATTTGGTTAATCATGCCCATCTCCTCTCCATAAAAGCCTGCTCCACAAGGGATGTTTTCTGGCTTTTCATGCAGTGGAGTTGTAAAATCCACAAGTGAAGAGGCCTCTGTGGATGTTTCTATGAAACCATTCCACTACTCCTTTTACATTGGAAGGAAAGTTAAAACCAGTGGAGCATCACCAGTGCTAACTGGATGTTTAAAATAACATATAACAGTAATGCTTATCACATATGGGAGGAGAAAAGAAAATACCTGAATTATGCTTTCAAAATTAGTATTGTCGGTTCTTAATAAACACAAACCAAAACCAGGCCATCAGTCTAGTCTACTAATTTTATCCATTCACTAAATTCTGCAGAGAGGAGACTACAATCCTTGGAGTATGACAGATTCCTCATCTTCCCTTTAAGAGGTTACTAAATTATTGAAATTCTACATTAAAAATATATCACACACTGTCTAGTGAATGATGGGACTGCAATGCGTAATAAAGAGAGAGGTGTAAGCTTCCCAATATGTGCACATGAAATGACTTGCAGATCTAAAACGCTTCCTGCCAACATGATTTCAAGCAAGTTGAGGAGAGAAAAACAAATTACAAAGTAATACACCAATGATTGAATTTTGTAGCTAAAATGTATAGCTCTAAAGACATTTTTTCATGTATTTTACATTATTCAGGTAAATAATATGGAGTGAGTTAGTAGAAAAGCAAATAAAAATTAAACATGGCTCCAGCAACTGCAAATATCTTGTCTTAGCCTGCTTCATGCCATGTGTCACAGCAATGTCATGGAGCCAGACAACTCCATTAAGACAGAGGAATCAATGGTGATTTCTTACTCCTTACTCTATACTCATCTCAGTGTCTTGATAAAAAGAGAGAATGAATACCAGAGAAGATACAGTCACTGTGATGTGTTATTGTTACAAATCTGGTTGTCTGCCTGCACTACTGAGAAGAACAAGACTTTAAGTATAAAGTTTGAGGATGCTGCAAACAGAAATCCAACTGAAATGAGAAAGAAACTTCCTAAAAATATTACTTGACTTGACCACTGTTACAGTCAGCCTATTTTCTTTCATATTGGGAGGATATATTGTACAATATGTAGAAGTTATTGATGCTTTAGAGATTTTTTTTTTTTGTGTAAAACTTACACAGCATCTGTTGAAATCTCCAGCTGTCTTACTGGGTTACTCCTGAACTCACCTTAATGTATTCAGAATCTGTTGTCAACTGATAAATGGATGGATAAAGCATGTTCTAGAGATAGCCCAAGGATTCACTGGTAAAATGCAGTCTTCACCAGCTGCAACTTGGCTGAGCCCAAGGGGTGCATTCTGCTTTCTAAGATGTTTTCTAAAAAGCTCATATTCTTAATCCCAAAATAGAGTTCAGATCCAAGCCAGGAATCCATTGGTGGCAGTGAGGGTTTAGTCACGGCATATGACATGTCATTGACCAACAGATACTTCCACTGAGGTACCAGTTCAACACAGAGAGACCAGCCTGGGTCCTTCTTTTGAAACAGGAAGCCTGTAGCAATCACATGCATGCTGCCACACAGGCTGTTATTAGTCCAACATTGCCAGTGATGTTACGACAAAACCTCTGCTTTTGTGTCCTGTGCTGTTGGCATCCTTGTGCACCTAGTCACTGCACGGCTCAGGGAGGCTGTTTGGACATGCTGTCCATGCCAAGATGCAGAAAATCTGTTCTAGTTCCTGAACAATAACTTTTATCATGGAGAAGGTCATGAAATGCAGCTGGCTGCTCTGTGGACTGGGGACCTTGAAGGCAGATTCCCTCAAAAGGTCAAGAGTATTAAAAATATTCAAGGAGACCCTCAGACCTACTAGTCTGCTTCCCTACAGTGTAACAAGCTGTGCTGCAGCTCATCTCAGAACCAGCATTCAGAGCAGGATTTAAGCTATGACAGGCATAAGAGCTCTGCAAGAGCAGTGCTTATCTTCACGTTGCAGGACAGCCCAGTTCTGGCAGATTTGTCAGAGAAATAGCTCAAGGAAAAATATCCTTGTCATGCTGCCAGTGCCAGTGTTAAACTAGGTTAATTGTCAGAGAGATGCTGAGGTCGGCCAAACTTGCATCATACGGCCTGTGTGGCTTAATGTCAGACAAGAAGCGAGAGCCTGTTGCTTGTGAGTAATCACTGACCTCCTGCAACCCCCATCACCCCGTTCCTTCCTCCTACCCTACCAGATCTTTGGTGCTTTGCCCTCTCTGGTCCCCATTCCAAAGCAGATTGCCTGTTGTGAAGTAGCCTTCAAGTGGGACAAGGTTTGACCCCTCTGTGCTCCAGTTACATTGGTCAGGCATGTAAGCACACTCCTTTTGAGCAGCTTACAGAAAAATCAAACATAACTGAGACATAAGTCATTCATGAAAAGAAACCTTTCTGCCAACTATAATAGTTGCATTGCCTTTCCATCTTGGCAGCGTTTCACCTTTTTTTTGGCTGGCTCAGGTTTTACTTTTGGCAACAAAATGTGTTTGTTGAGACTGACACTGGCTAATGTCAGCCTTTTCCAAAGGTGTGAGAAGATTTGAGAAAACACTCCAGAAGAATAAAAGGTCTCAAGGGCATGTATATACCTGTGAATGAAGTAAAGATGACTTTCTTGCCTGCACAGAAGGAAATGAAGCAGGGTCTTTCTCAATCTATAACTGAAATGCCAACTTTCCTCACACACAAAATTCCCAGGCAGAATCAACAAATTCTTAATGCTCTCAAAGGGTGTTTGGTTACTGAAGCTGTCCCAGACAAATTTATTTCTTCACCTAGAATCACAGCACTGAGGGAAAAAATGCTACCCAGTAACACTTACTTATACCACAAAAACTCAGCATTCTCTAACTTATGCTGTGGAACCAGGAGTGATGTGTGTGTGGGAAAAGGTATCTGCTCTGGGAGAGAGTGGCAGAAGGTGTGGGAGAGACCCAGACCCTACCATGCTGCTAAGGAATGCAATTTATCTTTAGTCAAAGAGTGACCAGATCCAGACATTTGCAGTCAATTAAATCATGACTTTCTGCTGCTTCTCTTATGCTAACAGCATAGTCTATAAAACACTCTTGAATACAACACTTAATGTATTTAGAAAATTCAATTTGGGCACTTCAATACTATGAGTTCAGATTACAACTCCTCCAGTACTTTTAACAGTAATACAACATATTTGCAGTTCACCTACATGGGTTTCTACTTGGGGGCTTTCAAGCCTTATTCGTACTGACATTTCAAGCTTTTCTGTGAAAGTCTAAACGCTGGAAATACAAAGGAGTACGACAGAGGCAGAATCAAGGCATGAGAGAGGAGGACAGTAAACGAAGTTGAGGACCAGAAGAGGTATGAAGAAGAGGACAGGAATAGAAAAACAAGCGAGAAGGCTGGTGGAGTGGAATCAGACAAGATGCAGCGAGGGAACAGGCTGGGACAGGGACACTGGTAGCCCTTTGCTGGAGATTTTGGGAGAGACCTCAGAATTCTGAAGGAAAAGCAGCTCCATGTTTCCTTCCAAGCTCCTTTGTGAAACTGTAGCCTAGGGGTGAAGCTAACGGGCAGCCCTTGATGTGTTCATCACTTTCTGCTTTAATTCATCTCAATTCTGCTTTCCAAGAGACACCCAATTCCAATACCCTGGAACAGACCCTTTGGATTTTATCTGTGTGCTTTGTCCTGGCTGTTTAATGCAGATATCCTAAACATTTCATTTATATTTTCATTCAAGAATATTTCCATTCAAGCCTTGGTTTCCAGCACCTTCAGCTTTAATTAACCTCACAGTTTAACTTCGACACAGATTTCCATAAACACAGCTTTGCACAGAATAAGGAGGTCAACACGTGGCTTTAGCAGTGGACTAACACGAGCCCAAAAGGTGCTCCAGGCTTATCAATTTTGTCACAAATAATGCATGTCCTGTGCTCCCCAGCTTCAGTGTGGCTAATTTCACAAGGACAGATTTGAAGCCAGACACAAGTTTCCCCCTGAATTGAACAGAAATTAAAGAAATTGGCTGCACAGTTAAGCTCAGTGCTGTGAGGCAGCTGGGAGGGTGTACCTCACTGTTTTTACTGTAAAAAAGATGGGCTCAATGACACTAGAAGACAGCTGGCACTTGCATCTCTTCTTTTTAAACTGAATGAACAGAGAAACTAAATTTTACTGGCTATTCCAGCCCAAAGTGTTGTTTTGAAATTTAAGAGAGTAGTTATGCATGTAAAAGTTATATGGAGAAACTCGATCCAGTTAATTTGGTGAGATTCCTTTGACTGTTTCATGTGAAACTCAAGAACAGTAAGAAAAAAAAAGGGGTTTTTTTCACACAGGGCCATAGATTGTGCCTTTCCCTTTAATAAACAATAGATTTTTAAAAACAATGGCTTGATTTAGATTACTGGGGTAGATCTAGCTGGTGTATTACCAGCAAGGACTAAGGCCACGATCTGTTTAATCCTTCAAGGGAAACAGTGCCAGCAAGAGTGGCTGCCAAGGTCTCCCCAGTCTCGACCTGCTCTGAGCACACGCGATGCCCAGCACCATCCCAGGCACTTGCTTGGTCAGAATGGCCACATGCTGAACTGGGATTAGGTTACAAAGCACCCCACACTTTCACGTGATTGAGGTCTTTAGGGGACAAGGTGAGGTTATTCACTGCCTCCCTCACCTCAATTTTATTTCTAAGTTTTATTTCAAGGTGCAGAAAATCCAGCTATTGAGAAATACGCTGCTGCATAAATCCTGCTATGAAGTGAGAGGGATAATGATGGTGTGAGCAGTGCCACCAGGTCCTCACACTCAGGAGAGTCTCCTACACTGACCACAGGCTGCCTCTCCATCCACATACCTTGTTTTTAACTGGAGGGAATAACATACCCCAACTCAAAATAACTCTTGGGCAAGTATTTCCTTTCTTAAGATATCTTAGATAAGAAAGAGACCAGATGCCTTTCAAAGCCTCTTTATGGGGATATAAAGGAGAAGTCATGGATCCTGGGGTAGGGTCTGTTCAACACCCACGTAGACCCTTACAAAGCTGAGAGACATTGAGCTGGTATGGAGACATCACTCCACTTCCCAGAGATGTCCCCAGAGGGACACCTCACAGGTTTCTCTTGTCCTTCTGCCAGGTGTTTTCATGGGCTTCTCCTCAAGAGGGAGGACCCTGGCTTACCACCCACTGTTCTTTGTGATTTGGACAAGAGCAAGGACAAGAACATCTGTGTTGAGATCTTTGCTGAGGGAGGGACAACAGACAATGGCCAGGAAAGTGTTTTTAGTGCAGGCAACAAGATCAGGGGATATGTGTTTGCTTGCTGGGAATACCTATAATTATCAGTCTGCTAACAGAAAACCAAAAATGTGTCACCCAATATCTATCCCATAAAGTGCCACTACAACACATCCACACACCTCTCCTACCTGTGTGGCACCCAGCTGAAGTGCAAAGGTCTGGCACAGCCTTTCCCCTATTTCATTTCTCCTCTTCAAATCTCCTAAAACCTCTTTATTTCTTAGACACATTCCAGAGCCTCCCTCTCCAGATGGGTTTTGGGCTATACTATAATGTCTATTCCCCAAGCTGCCCGTTCAGCGTTTAAGAACAAAGATGCCCTGGAACTAAAGCAAAAATGCAATACAAATAACATAACCTTTGAATGGGGTAGAAAGGTAGAGATGGACTGTGTGAGAGGGAAGGCAGTGTGCATCCCAGCACCCTTATTTTTCCTGTTACACCAGTACCAGTGATGGTGACTGCATTCCCCACCATCCTCCAGCTCTATTCTTGTCCTTGCAAACCCGTCATCCCCCTCTTCCTCCTCAACTGGTACCTCTGGTGACTGACAGCCAAGAAAATAATGAGTGCTGACCGAGAAACCAAAGGTAGTGTGATAATGAAAAAAATACTTTCTGCCTACTATGGTCTAATTTTAAGCTGTGGTGCAAGCCATCAGACACACTACACACAGCAGGGACTCTTCAGTTGGCTGTGGGGAAAGATTTTCTGTGGGGTTTGGGCTACTAGAATCCTGTGTCAGTTAACCTGTGCCCCCGGGTGTCAGGCTCTCCCAGACAGTAGCGGCTATTCTGTTCCACCCACAAAACTTTGCATTAAAAACATCCAAGTGCTCAAGCAACTGAAGTAGCAACCTGTAGGTCATAACATTCATATAAACTGATTAAACAGGACTGAAAACAGTATTTTTCTTTCAACTGCTGCTATTAGAAAGGATCTTGAATCCATCCTACAGATTAGTAAATCAATGCCTTGTGCAGCATCCTGCAGCAGCCAGAGGCACTAAATACATGTGGAGGAGGAGGAGGAGAAATTCCTGAAATGAGCTCAAACTGCCTGATGCCCTTTTGGATTTTGTCAGCCCCAGCAAATCCTGCTTCCTATTGTACTAGCCAGATGGAGTGGTGTGGGAGGTCCTGAGCACTGGTTCCTGGCACCAGGATGCCAGGTAGCGTCCAGGGTTGGGCACTGAAGAGGGGACGTGCACCCCCCATTGCTGACAACTGAAGATGCACGTCCAAGCCCCAGCCCACACCCACTTCATTAAGAACAACTGCCGACATCCAGCACGACTCACATCTCTGTGGGTTAGAAGGCTAAATAAATAAGAGATGAACAGCTACCGTACATCATAGCCCTTTACCCTGGGAGAATCAGTGAACCTGAATTCCCCAAGAAAAGCAAGTAGGCTGTGCCTGTGCCTGTGCTCTGATTAATCTCATTGGTTTGTTTTCCTGGAAACTAAATGCCCCAGATGCCATTGTTTCCATTACAAGTGTTCATCTGCCCTGTTTTGAGCTTGATTGCTCTTGTAGCCTGCTTGGCTTAACTGTTTTTTGTTTGCTTTTTGTGTTTTTTTTTAAATTAACGTTCTTGAACAAAATGCCAGTAAATCAAAATGAGGGCATAGCTGCAACCCTAAACACTGGATTATTTAAATCTTTAAAAACACCTATGCCATACAGAAATCCTGAGCTGTTGTATGCAGTGTGACTAAATTATTCATAGTTACCATGCACATCACACAAGAATTTCAAAAGGGGACTTTGTGTTTCTGCAAAACACTGCTATTTTTGTCTGACAGTAGAGACAAAATCATCTGGAAATTAGTCTCATTGGTACTAATCACAACTGTTACTAAAACATTCCCATTGTAGGCATAATACGGTCATTTTTCATTTTTGAGCAGGATTAGACATTCCATTCATTATCTCAATGAAGATCTTGCAAGTCTACAATTTGTTAAAATACAAACAAAAGATAATTAATGAAAACATACTGAACCAAATATCTCTTTCTAGTCATAAAAGCGCCACTAACTAGTAAAGCAACATTCAAGCACAAATTAAAGTAGTAACATTTATATATGATACCATAGAATATTTGTTTTATGGGTTGGAAAGATCAATTATGGGGTTGTTTGAGGTGGGTTTTTTAAAACATGAAGATATATGAATGGATTGCTACATTTAAATTTGCTTTACAGAGAAAATAACATTCTGCTGTGGGCAAAAACAGAAATACGGGAAATTTCTTTCTTGTCTCAAGTGAATTATTTCTGGTGAAAGGCTTCTCAGCATTTTGCTACAGGCATGCAGCTTTACACACAGAACATTATGCATGTACACATAGAGACTGCTCTACTGGGGGTGTCTATCTTGATGCCCTCCCCTTATGCCCAGCTCCCCGTGAGGGTATTTACGGGAAATAAAGAAAAAACACAGATTCAGGAATGGAAAAAAGCAAAAAAACCAGCAAACACCTAAAACGTTGGCACAGAAGGGCAAGTTGATAAGGAAAAAAGCAGCTTCACTCAGTATGTTTCAGCTGCTTCCAAAGCAGAAAGCAATGAGGACGTACTGCTATTATTAGCCCTCCGGATGGGAAGCAGCACGGTGTGAAGCTGTTGGCAAGACGTTGCAGGATTTTCTTCGCACATATGCACAGGCACAGACACACAGGCAGACAGACAGACCCCCCAACATGCTCATGGTGAGCCCCTTCCCGCCTCTCGGGTGAGACAGACAGACAGAGAGCACAACGCCGGCGCGACTGTGCGTACTCACAGCTCGGAGTACAGGAAGTGCAGGTTGCCCACATTGTCTATGTAGTTTGCAGGACTTAGCCAAGGTAGGACCAGTAACAGGAGAGCCTTCATTTTCAGTGCAGTACTGGCACTGCTGCTAGGTTTCCTCCTTCCCACCGTCTCTCTGTGCTGGTGGGACACACAACGAGAAGCTTTCGTGCCAGCCAAGCCCCTTCTAAGCAAGCCTTTCCATTTCAACACAATGGTAGCACATTATGAACTGAGCTTAAATCCCTTAAACGAAGCTACACTGCAAAAATCATTGACCTGTAAGAGGATTACTTGATCTGACTCTCAGATGGGTAGATGTGAGGGTTTAGGGACAGCACAGCGTGGTTGGCGAGACAGTGACTTATGCTGCAGAGGAAAGCGATGCTCGGGGAAGAGACCTGCCTCCTGCAGGATTCAGAGTGGTTCTTCAGAGGCAGCTGGTATGTTTACATCACTGCCCACAAGCAGATGGGTTACGAGCTAAACTGCATCACGGAAGGGTGTAGCTGTCTGACAAGGGGGGGAAAAAATGTCCCCCGTGGAGTTTTGTAGCAGGCGGTTTCAGAAGACCACACCTTTTTAAAGTAAAACACTGCAAAAGATAACAGCCAACTGCTGGCTTTTTGAATCTCACTCTGAATTCCCCAAATCCAGTCAGATGTTTTTGTACAGACATAAATCTTGTAATAATCCAAGGACATGACTCTTCTCGGGATTTCTTTGAAGGATACAAGAGCAAACATTTTAAATAAGGATGCTTTCAATGGACTGCTCCATGGTAACCGGTGTTTAAAAAAAAATGATAAAGTTCTCTCATCAATTACAAAGCATAAAACAGCAAGCTCACCTTGTCCCATCAGTGACCTCATCTCTGTTCAGGGCAAACTTTCGTTTTCTGTCTGAGAACCAGGACGGGTCTGAACCTGAATCATGCAAGAAATGTGAGGACTGCTGACTGCGTTAGTGACCCTAGCAGAGTCTACTTTAATTTATTCACTGAGAACACGGATAATGCTCTGTTGAGATTTCAGATGAGCTCTGAACCGCAGGGACAGAATGTTTATGATTATTATTGTATTTGTTTTATTAGCAAAGTCACACACTTTCTCTCCCCTCTATTGATTTACCAGAGTTAAAAAGAACAGCATCACCTCAGTTTGCTCAATCTGTCTCTGAGCATGACAGAGCACAACGTCCTTCTTTCTGCCATTAGTTGGAGATGGGATGGCAAGAGAGGTTTCTGCATTTTCAATAATTGAATTAGGCAGAGGCATAAGATACCTTAGATGATAATTAATTAATGCTGTGCTTTAAAAAAAATAAAGGTACTGTGCAGTGTCTACAAGCACAAGGATGCAGAAGTCCACCTTTAGGGGTCAGCCAGAATGTTCTCTCCTATTTCTTCCCTCAAGAGAATGCCAGTGAGGCTGCACTAGCCACCCTCTGTAAAGCTGAAACCCCCAACAGCAGAAGTTCTCCGTGGTTTCCTATTCTCCTGTCTCTGCCCTTGGCCTTAAGGTAACTCAGCCCTCCCCACCGTTCTGAGGAAGGAAAATCCATGTGATGAGTAGCAAAGAAGCAAAAGTCCAGCCTATATAACAATGCTTTGTACTGCACTACCTTAGAGGCTTTAGGATTTAGAGAAGGAAGACCCCTGCTCTATCTCTCCAGTCTTCTGCTCCCTGGGTTTGCAAAGCTGGGGCCTGGTGCAGGAAGCCTGACACAGGGAAGGGGGAAGCCACAGATTGTGGGAACATGTTACTGAGACAATTCTTTCTACCACTGACTGGGCTCAGGCCAAACATGCCAGAGGCACAGGATCTTGAAGATTCTGAGGGGAAGATCCAGGCTAGGAACATTCAACAGTATGTGTTAGAATAAAACTTGCCTAGCTTTTACAGGACCAAGCCATGTTTTATAGCACTGCAATCCTGTAAGATATGGAGTGAAGGGTACCTTTGCTACTACCTTAAGGAGGAGAAACCAAGACACTGGAGTGACTTGTACACATCCATGTAGAAGAAATGGCACTGGAAATTAGGAGTTGTGCTAGCTGTGTGTCTTCTATGTAAAAACCAATATTCCAATTTGCTTATTTTTTGGGGGTTGGGAGCGGGTGTCCTGCTGGTTTTATGGCCACAGCATCATCATGTAAAAAAAAAAAGAAGACAAACAGGAAGATCTAAGCCACATTAAATTCAGCTATATGTATAACAAAGGGAAAGGGCATTTTCATCAAGAGATCAAACTTTTATGGTTGGAATGTGTAGAGAAACATAATTTCCGTGAGAGCAGCTCACAGAAGACTGACAGTCCCCTTACCTGCATTAGCATTGAAATTAGCATTTGAGGCCTGTCAGAGAAGTACTGACCAAAGACAGAAAATGATGAGTAACTTTGCTACTTTTTTTCCCCTTAACAGCACACAGTGAAACGTGCAGAGCACTGCTGGCCTGGGCTGGGGCCTGTTGCCACTGCCTCTTACACCAGGAGCCAGCAGCACCCCCTCAGGGAAAGTCAGCTCCAGAACTGGGTGGGCCAAGGGTACCCAAATTCACAAACTCCAGACCTCCAGCAAGTGCAAAGTGGTCTCATGACCTTTGCAAGGGATCAATAAACCTGTTGCTAATGGGAGGTTTTTTTGGTTTTAATGATGCAAAATGGACACATTTTTGGTTGATTAAGACACCATAACTTCAGTG
The DNA here is from genome assembly GCA_013400975.1 of Atrichornis clamosus. NCBI lineage: Eukaryota > Metazoa > Chordata > Aves > Passeriformes > Menuridae > Atrichornis > Atrichornis clamosus. The sequence goes on from WBMZ01005708.1 coordinate 12,232, forward strand.
AATATTTTCAAGTGAATAAATACCTAGTGAAAATCCAGGTGCTTCAGGAAATGTGGTCTCCAGTGCAAATGGGGATGTTTGAATGGCAGGCTGCAGAGAGGTTTCCAGTTACAGGTTTCCAGACTGTGAAGTGAGCAGCCATGTGAACATACCTCCACTCTCTGGCTCACCAACCTGCTCACTAGCGATGCTCTGACCCTCAGTATTGCCATGTTTCTGCAGGAATGTGCCCTCAGCAGCAGTCTGGAGACCTGTGCTGGTTGTTCAAGGCTTCCCTTGCATTGCACATGCAGAAGAACACACCTAGCAATAAAATTTACGTCTGCAAACTTCAGGGGAAGTCATTTCACTGTGCAACAGATACAGGTCATAGAAGAGGGCATATCTTAGACCCCATCTCTCCTCAAACCTGAAGTGCTGTTATGCAGGCTATGTCAAAGCATTTGTCTGCTGTCAGAAATCAGAGCCCTGAATGTACATCTTTAACCTTCTGCCTTCCTTACAAAAGGCAGGAGGTGCAAGACAAAAGCAGCAGCACATGCTTTTACTCTGCAAAACAGAAAATCATTCACTTCTCTCCTTGCAGAGGAACAAAACTTCTCCCTGGAGAGGTCTCTCCCAGAGGCAGGATGGAGAGTGTCTTGGCCACCAGGAGAGGTAAGGCTGGAGGGGGACTCCAGCCAGGGTGCTCTTCCAGACTGTGTCTCTGTGAGCCCCATGGTGCTGTGGCCTGGGTAAATGCTTACCTGGAAGAAAGGAGCACTCAGGTCCAGAGACCAATACCAAACCAGAATATTTTCTGCTCTACTTCTCATATAGGTCATTTGTGATTCAAAACAGGTTTGAAGAAAGGGCAATTACAAAACCCTTAATGTGCTATTAAAATATTTATAATAGCTCAGCTTCCCAAAACTCACAGATCTCTTTGGACTATGTACACGCTTCCACTAGGTAGCTAACCATAAAGTATTCTCCCAGAACTGCTAATGATAGCATGAAGTACCTTATCTGTATTTGATTCCAAACAAAGTGTAAGATATAGTCATATAAAAGGACTAAATTCATCTCTAAATTTATGATAGTGTAGGTGTTCTTTGGGATTGAAACCAACAACTCTTTCTTTACATTAACTGTCTAGTTTGATCGGTATTAATTGAAGATATTTTTTCCTCTACTCCAAAAAAAGTGTGGAAAATAAGGTCTGTCAACAAGAACTTACTGGGTTTGGAAATGCTGTTCGAGGTGACCCCGTTGCACGACCTCTGAGCAGTGTTCTGTGAAAGGGCAGCTAACCATTAGCTTGTCCAGGAGGTTATTCACTAGTATGCTGGACTTCCTGCATGTCTGGAGAATCACAAGCTTGCGGTCCATGGGGCAGAAGTCTTTTTCCACAAGGAAGTTCGTAAGGCAGGCTGTGCAGAAGGTGTGACCACAGAGCGTGTCTAATGGCTGAAGCAAAGGTTGCAGGCAAATGTGGCATATCAGATCATCATCTACTTCTTCAGTGTAGCTGTACAAGTGGTTTTCTTCCGGTAAATGCGCTTGGCCGCAGGTGACACAGAGTGGCAGGGAGCTATCCTCCATTTCTTCTTCTTTCTGGCTCATAATCAGAATTGATGCAATTCAAAAGGGGGCAGGTAGGAATACCCAACCTGTTTTCTATTTGTGAGAGCTGTAGCAAGGCTTGTGTGCCATCAGATCTGTGGGGAGGAAAGCCGAAGGATTATGTTCTGGGTTGTGTTTTCTTACCATACTTGCAATACATATCTGGATATGAAGTACTTTAGCAGGTATTAGGGAAGGAAGGTCTTTGGGATTGGAGGGTGAAGAAACGAAGGGGGCAAAAAAAAAGAGAGACTTAGCTCCAGGGACTTCTTTACTCTTAAATCTAGCTCAATTTACACAGTTACTCTCCTTGTAAAGAAAGATATCAAGATAGGGAGAAATACTATAGGCATTTAATGGTTGAAAACCTTAAATTAGCATAAAATTGCAGTTCCAGTGAGCTGATTTTGTGGCCACATTACTTCTGCTAGAAAAGCAGCATTGTGTGTGGGCAAACACTGCAAGACTGTGAGCAGAAATACAGGTAAGAATAATGGTTACTGCCCAAGCTGCCTGCTCAGCACGGCAAGGGAGAGCAGCAGCTCCACCTAATACACATGAGCATACAAACACTGTATGTGTAGCCAGAGGCAGGACAATTTGGGTCATGAGAATTTAGATCTTGAGGTCCTCTAGATCATCCTCATACCACTGAAGCAATGGATGTGGGCCCTTGCATTCAAAGCTTGTCTGCCTGAAATCAAGCAGTTAGAAACATCTGCACCAGCATAATCTGTGTAAAACTTCATTTGCTTCCCAAGGCACCAAACACCTCACATGCTGAAGCAAAGTCAACAGCACAATGCCAAGTACTGTATCACTCAAAAAGAAACCTATTCCCTTCATAATTTGTAATACAGAAACCCAGTATGCTCCTAACTACAAACTCAATTAGCTCTGGCCAGAGAACCTGCCTGCTGGTATTTTAAAGATGTAAACTCTGTGGGTGGCAGCAAAACTAAAGAGTAATTTGTAGTTTTTACTTGAACCCCAACCGCTTGTTGGGCCACTTATGTCTCATTACTTCTATGCTTATTTTGATATACCACTTTGAAAATAAACATGAAGATATAAAATATGCAATGGCCTAATTACTGCTCTTACTTGAAAATGTAAATCTTATTTGCTGCTCTGCTGTACCACTGTATCCTTGCTTCCAGCTTGACTTAATTTGCTCAGACAATGTGTCAGCCTCAGACACCCACGTCTGAGGGCAAATGAGGGAAAGAATAATAAAAAAATTCTGACTATGACAGAGCATATTTTCATATAAATAAACCCTTATTTTTATGCAAAGCTTATGGGCTCTAAACCTGAGACATTAGACTTTAACATGGCAGGATTTTTCTGACATGAAGGTAAAATAATAGCCCCGCTAACTCTAACCAGATGTTTAAATGTCAAACATTCTCTTCAATGCTTTGCTAGATCCTATTCTTATATAGCAATTATGTTAAATGCCTGTATAATAATACTTTTGCTTGCAAGACAGAGTTCTGCATAAACTCTGTCTCCTTATTAGCGGTAACTTCAGTGGAATTAAAATCACTGCCTGTTAAAAATCTTGCAAATATTTAAAATACTCTATACTGGGTCAAATATTTCCTTTTGTAAAAATATTCACCAGAGCTTTATGAAAAGCTCTTTCTGAAGAAGTAAACATCTCTGCATAATACAGGAAGAAGCTCCACCTGTTATCTTAATACTGGAATTATTATTTAGTTCTATTAAGGTGACACACAGCAAAATGAAACAAGACAAAAAATGATCAGAGGCTGAGGTCTGGACTACTTGGGCACTGTGAGTGGCTCCTGGTAGGGAGCTCTTGGACAACGTTTCAGTGAAGTGGGGTGGCTTGAGCTGATGTTCAGCTGCCCTCTGCATCCCTCATTTATGGAGGGAGCCCACCTCAAGTCAACCGGACTGCTTGCAAGAATGGCAACACACGGCTTGGGAACTTGCAGGATTGTAGCTATAAAAATAGACATAAAATGAATTAGAAACCAATAAAATATGACAAAAGTAGTATCATGTTATAAACTTTGTTTTCTCTTACATTTTCAAAATGCCTTGCACCTAGGGCAACCAGGGACAATATCATGCTGCCTCTTTACCCCCCTGACACGTCCTCTTGTTCTATCACACCCAGGTACATCCACTCGGGTGCTCCCCCCGTGCATTCTGGTGCACTACACACCAGAATATAGCCAACCCCAACATTTTGTTGCTTCCTGGATGTTCCCAAGGACAGAAACTCTTCTTGCTGGCAGGAGACCCAACACACAGCTCCCATCAGCAAACCTGCTAAAAGGCAAAGCTCTGCTCTGAGGAAGGAGCAGCCCACAGGAACAGGAACACAGGCATCTGAACAGCCCCTTCCCAATGTTGTGCCCTCACCCTGAAAGTCCCTCTCTTTCACTTCCACTTGTACAACACATCAAATCCCCTGATACAAATTAGATACAGCTGGAAATGGTGCTACAGCTCTAAAGCTACTGCAATTATTTTTGCAATGACAACAAAGAGAGGCATCACTGCCCTAAGGCCATGTTCTGCTGCAGCAAAAATGATGAAAGAAGCCCCAAAGGATGCAAAGTCCGACTGTCCTCGCCACATTACAGATGCTGTTTGTGAATCTGACATACTAATAATTCACTGCTAGTGAAAAAGTGCAGGTGTGGGGAGCTGGACCTGAATTTTACAATGTTTACAGAAATTACAAATACTTACTACAGTACAGGGAAACAAATCTATCCACATTTATTACTAACAGGCGCTGAATATTTAGGATGACTTAATTCAAGTCCTATGGCCTCTATTATTTAGCAAATTATGACTACGTAAAAATATAAATTCTGAAAAAAAAAATCTCAGCCCCTTCTGGCTAACCTGGTCCAGGTTCACCTTCATAATCTACTGGACATATCAAGCAATGGAACGGTTGCCATCTTCAGGAGGTCATTATACCACCAAAAGGGTTAGCATGGAGGGCATGTGATGGAGTTGTCACACAGATTCAGTCAGACGCAGATGTTCTTTGCAATGTTTACAATCATTTGTATTTATAGTATTTATGTGCTGTCATAGTAACTACATTATTAGTTTCATGTCCTTTTAGGAAGTTTAAATTCTTGATTCCTCTTGAACATTGTTAGGAGAGGGAAGAAGGGATTTAAAATTGACTTATTGATTGCTAGTGCATTTTTCTTCTCCTATTACCTATGGATAAAAACCAAAAAGACACTTTGAGTAAGGAAATCTGTACAGGTATATGGTAAACCACAGTGGCATGAAAAAAGGTAATTATTACCTGGCTGAACTTCTATTCTTCAAAGCCCATTCTTGGGGGAGGAGGAGAGAAGAAAAGAGAGGGGAGGAATTATATGTTCATTTGAGTAGGTGTCAACTACCACTGCAGCCTCAGCAGGGCTGGATGTCACCTTGGCAGTCTCATGCTTCTTACAGTCAGAGCCATATTGACAGAAACTGCTTCTTGCATGAATGGTTGGCAAGAGAAGCTTATGGAGGAGGTGGTGGTGCCATGCCAAAGAAGACATCACCAGCATTTGCCAATTTGCTGCTGTGCAGGAAGTTTTCAACAACCTAGGTCCCAGATTTAGCATAGTTGTACAGCACTTAGCACAGCTTGTCTTGGATAAAGGAAATTAAGTACAGATTTGTAAGGAGGTCACGGTCTTGTGACACTGCAGTAAATCAAGCTTCAGTCCAAGGCAGAGACCTGAAGCACAAGAATACAGTGCAAATAATTAAGGAAGAACATTGTCATCTAGCTATTCATACTGACAAGTTTTCAGCCACAAGCTGTAATCAGAGTGGTCTCATCAGGGCATAAAACAACCCCCAGGACTGTAATCACAGTGAAAACCACTATCATGAAAACACATTTTTTAAAATGTTACCCAACAGGCTGCACCGATTTCAAGGAGTTTGCAGCTTACTGGTCTTCACTGCTTAGGAATCTGCAGCCACCAGAAGCATTTAAGAGAATAGGAGAACAAACCCATACAAAAAGCCTGGGCAGCACACATGTAGAGTAGGTAGAGAGAATGCATTTCATTTGCTTGCATAGACAAGCCCATAGTTGTCCCATCCCAATGAAGCATTTAACCCATCTTAAGCTTAAATACTGACTTACCACCAGAGTTACACTGGCAGCAGAGTAGCAAGAGGAGGGCTTTCCAAGCAGAGTGGCAGAACCCCACTGCCTCTGCGCAGCCACATTTGCCCAGTCAAATATTAACCCGGCAGTTCAGGAGGCTGCACTTGGAAGTATCATGACATGAAATGGAAGAAACTTCAGGTAGCAAGAAATTAGTAACAGGCTAAAAGAAAAACAATTAAGTAATGGAAGATATTGAGGAAGTGGCTATCACAGGAAGGAAAAAATAGATGCCTCAAGGCCAGAGAAACAGAGCCTGGAGGGGCAGCTACAGGCTTAAATCAGAAATGGTGAAAGACAAGCAAGTGAGCAGGTGTCACTGGAATACAGGGGAGCAACACAGATGAGCTGCAGAACTGTTAGAGGAAGTTAGCTCCAGCAGCTCTGAAGTAGTATGGGTTGGCAGTAATGAAATCCTCAGTCATGGGTAAGGCTGGCCAGCCTGTGGAAGGAAAATGGATTCTGAATAGTACAGTAATACTGACAAATATTAGTTGGTTTTGCGTTTGGTTTAGTATGGTTTTCTCTCTGTGTTTAAGTGACAAGATTCACTAATGCTCCTGTTTTATTTTTGGACTCTAAGCTTGTTCATAACAAATTCTGTATCTGCTGATTAAAACAGATGCCTTTTCATACTGTGTTTCTCTGCTGTATAACCCTGTAGGAGGTAGAGGTGCTGCTGACAGAGCTGTTGTACTCTTCTTGGCTAACTGTGATAGCAAAGTCCTTCTGCATCCTTCCCACAGTCTTGGTATGGCTTGTTATCTCCTACTAATGTGCATCCCTAAATGAGTCACAGCCACCCATTTATGTGGTTCAGCAAGGCACTGTATGGCCAAAGGGGCCAGTCTGCAGTCATGTGAGGAAACAGCTCTGCCACAGCGACATTGCCAGCTGCCAAGAAAGGTTAGAAGCTCCTTATTTTTCCAGAGATACTTTAACCTGGCCTTCCTTTCAACCACACTAGCTGTGAGCACGCTGAAACCAGCACCTGCCATTCTTGATACTCAGCTTGTGTGCTGAGAGCCTGGAGACTGCCATCTTACTTATGTTAAAAAATACCCACATCAAATTGCTAGGAGGCTCGACAGCTTTCGCAGTTACAGAATTAGCTCTTTAATGAAGCCTCAGCCCAGCTGCCAGTGGCTAAATGTGGGCAGGTTAGGAGATATGGGCATTGTCCCCATCTAGTGGCTCACTCACATCGGGGAGAAGAGTGGATAAGAGCCAGGAGGGAGCAGAGTTCCTGCTTCACCCTCTCAAGCAAAAGCCCTCTGTTTATGCTGCGACCATACTCAAGAATCTTGAAATCTAACTGCGCCTGGCAGAATCCAGGTTGCAAGATCACATCACTCTACTTCATACTCAGGGTTTCATAATAAAGTATCAGGACGAATGTTTATACAAAACTATTCATCATTAGTAAAATTTTAACTGTTTTAACCTTTTATCTTTCATCTGTCTTCCCTGTTAACAGGCCTTCCACGTTTCTTATTACTGTATTTTGTACCAACTGCTTCTCTCCAACTGAAGTTTTTTACAGATTACACTGATTTTACTGTTCAAAGTGGTGTTATACAACAGTTGTGGAAAATACTATAGAGTGACCTATACTCCAATAATATGTATTATACAGTATTTTAGATTCAAAAAGACAGTGATATACATTTCAAAGACCTGACTATAAAATACCATGTAATAATTTGCACCAATCTTGGCATAGCTGCACTAAAGGCCAAAGGGGTGAGTCAGCTTGCCTAGACTTGAAACTTTGTTCGAAGAAAGGCTATAAAACACTAAGGTGCCCAGAATCTTATCGTCATGCCTTGTGACCAGTATTTCTCCTACATACACTTACTCCCTCTTTTTTCTCTCCTTTCCACTTATTTTTGAATCTATTCTGACTACAGAAGAATCACAACATTTTCTTTGTGCCCAAAGTGTAATTAGATGGGGATTTGTTTTGAGCAGAGGTGAGATGCATACTTCCAGGTAAAAGACAGTATCTGGAGAAGAGTTTGGGATCCTGGAGATATCAATTTAGCAGATAAGAATTCAGCTTGACTTCTAAGATGATAGGAAAGATGGTTAGAACTAGCTGTTAGAAGAAAATAATTGTATTTAAAAGCACATCAGTACAGAATGCCTCTGAGACAAGAAACAGGAGCTCCAAAGCCTCTCCTCTGCCTGGCCCCAGTTTTAAGACAGCTGGTTTTTCAGAGTTATTATTAGTCAAAAAGTCCTTCTCAGAGCTTATAACAATCAAAGCACTTTGCAGATCCTTTAGTGATGAAAGACATTTCCAATTGGATAGAAAAATCCAGTGGTACACTACAGTAGGTGAATAGCCCCAACTCTTTAAGTTGTAGCTCAAGCTGTGAAACCTAGCAGAAACATCATACTGTGCCTGCACGCACAATAACTTCTAAAACCAGAACCAGATTTTTTGAAAAAAAATAGTTTTCTCTGTGGCTTATGCTGGAATTTACGGAATAAACCAATGTTGGAAAAAGGTTTTTGTTGTGCAGTTATGTAGCTGAAATATCCGTTAGGAATGCATGGAAATATATTCTGCTTTTTCATCTGTCTGTCTCTCACACGCCCACACAAAACTGGATTGCTCTTTCCGAAAATTTCATGGATACAAAACTTTGCTCAGCAAGTTAAAAAAAAAAAAAAAAAAAGCAGCCCAGAAGTAATTTGACAATATTAAGAACAGCTGGACAAGATTTGAGTGAAGATCTGAATAAGACAGTACATATCTGTAGGTTAACCTACCCACACTACAAGGAACATGTTCTAGGAATGAACTCACCTTAGAAGAAAGTAGTACTTCTGAGAAGACTTGTTGTAGGCATGTCTCTAGTTGTTGAATACTGTGATGGTTAAGGTAGTAACTTCTGCTTCTTGCTTTTTTCAAAGCTCAGTAAACCCAGACTTGAACCAACAGCTTATGCCAGAACTACAAGCCCAGACTCCAAGGGCAAAGATGAGTTGTAGCAAAATGGGCAGGCTGAGGGTAACTGCTTCCTAAAGGCACACAGTCTACCTGCTCAAAGGAAGTCAATCATGTGGTCGAAGCAAGGCTATGCGAGCAATTATGATTGACTCCTAAAGGGCTTCCTAAACACATGCTCATTCTAATTGACATAATAAATGCCATCGGCATTTCACATACTAAATTATGAAATTGCATGGCTTGTTATGTAACAAAAGGTGCTCCTCCACTCCAATCTGGCAGATTGCTCCACCTGACTTTGGAAAGACTGCCAGCCTCACAAATACCACAAGCTTGCTTTCAGCCATTTGACCAGATGACAAAACCATATTTGTGTGGCTGGATGACCATGTGCCCCAGCCGCCTTCTAAGATGCTGGTACCCAGGAACAGGTACAAGAGTCTATGCAAACTGCATGAAGGAGTGCTTCCCTGGTCCTTGCTGTAGGTCTGTTGTGTCTCTGCTTTGGAGAATGCAGACCACGTGTTGTCCATGCGGGTCTGCCCTACTTAACTTTAAAATAACAATAAAATAGGCAGAGAAAAATGCATGGGATTGTGAAAATCTTAATACAGCTTCACAATAAGTCTTAATCTGTCTTTGCAATCCTCTCCCAAGACCTCAAGTGGATCAGCAGGGCAGGTGGGTCATGCTACTTCTCTGCCCTCCCAGTGCCAGGGGATAGAGGAACTCATGAAAAGGGAACAAAAGATAACTGGAAGACTTCTTCCCCTTAGGACACTGAAACCTTGTACCTCAACCTGCCTTGCATGGCCATGGTGCCTGCCACCCTCAGACCACACAGCATCTTCTCACATGTGACCACAAGATAACATTTAATGACTACAAAGCGCAGAACATGTGATGGGTAACCCTGCTAATAACCTGTAGTAAAATATGCTGTGCTTTAATTACACCGTGCCTTTAACAACTGCTTCTCTGATCCAGGAATTTCTTAATACTTGACAAGCTACTTAATGAGTTCTCACAACACCCTGTGGGGACCTTTTTTTAGAAGCAACATGCAGCATGGTTAGGTGAGCAGGAGAAGGGGCAGCTGGCTTCTCCCACACCATGGGTCCAGTGCTCAGATTTTGTCACAAGAATCCTTGTGCAGCAATGCTACCACAGAGATGCCCTCAGACATGATCTGAGGGAAAGCCCTCATAAACTTCTGACTTCTAGCACTACATGCTCAGCTTTATGGACGTGCACCTGTGGCAGGACAGCAGCAACTTGCAGCAGCTGGCTTCTGTGAGTAACTTGTCTAAACAAGAGAAGCAAAGGCTTGATTAAAAACCTCTGGCCCATTGCACTCAAAGGAAAAATTAAGCAAATTCAATGGAGTAAGGATTTAAGCATCTGTATCGCAAGTCTACTTATGTTGCACCTAACTCCCATACTATTATTTAGATATAATTATTATATCATACATAATAAGAAAATTATTATTAAATATTATATACAATATATAATGTAAATTATAGGTCTGTAAATGTCTATAACTTAAATTATACTGTATCTTACTCTTTCCTACTCCTGCTACTTGGATCCACTGAAATGACTGAATAAAAAAATTCTAACATGAAAAAACTGTCCCTATTGAAGAACTGTGCAATATGGTGGCATTCTACTGTTTAAAATAACACAATCCAAAATCATTCCCTGCCACTCAGGCTCAGTATCACAGATGCTGGGGCCCAGTCCCATTCAGGCACCTGAAAAAAGCAGGGCCCAAGCCCTGGCAAGGTAGTCAGCAAGTAAATGTCAACAACTTAAGAGAGTGGTACAGCACAAGGGCAGCTTCCTAAACAATGTGCAAACACACAATATGCAGCTGTAAAATGACGTTTCAGTGGGCAGGGGAAAGAAATTTTGATGACCTTACAGATGTTTTGCAATTCTTAGTGCTGAATTTCACAAATAAGAAAAATGCACTCTTGGAAAGAGGGAGACTATTGCACACTGAAGAGGCTGAACCCAGCAGCTCAGTTACTGTGGTCTGACTATCATTCTTCTGGGGCTAACACAAGTTGCCCCAGAACCTGTGTTTGCCAGTGATATCTCTCTTATGAAGTAGTGCTGACAGTGCCCATTTATATCGGCTGATAATCCCAATTGCTCACTTGGGAGTGAGCTGTGCAGTAGAGCTTGTAACTCTCCTTCAAATGGAAAAAACTGGGTAAACATGAAGTATTCAAGCAGGAGTAGAGGCAGCTCTCCCAGATGAGGCTGTGCAATAGTTTCTGTTCCAGGGCACCTATTTTTTGTAGCAGGATAATGACTAAGATCCCTGTCCAACAAAAATCTCAGCAAGTAAATTTTGTTTATTATAATGACCAAGCCCTCAGCTACCAAAACACATCCTCTAGAGGCTGGTTATGCCCTCATCTGCTCAGTGCCGGGAAACAACATCCCTGAGTATGGTACTACTCACTGAACTTGATTCACCGCTGTTTTAATTGTGGCTTCATGGGAACTCCCCCAAAGTCCATTGCTAATTAACATGCATGTGTTGCTGATGGCTTTGTAATATTCTCCTTAAAAACAAGAGGCTTACTAAGGTTTTGTCAGCCAGGACACACGAGTGACACCAGCCTGAGAAAGATAGTTAAGTCTGTGGCTGAATTAATATTTGTATCCAGAACCGGTTCTGTGGGTGTGAAGACAAATTGTGTGCTGTTTAGTCCTGTGATGAGAAACCAATTAGGAACTACGTGCTCAGGCTGTCCTGCTTCCTGCATCCTTTCTCACGATCAGATGTGATCTGCTGCATGCAGGCAGGCTAGGGGATTTTTTAATTCTTTGTAATTTGTCCTACCAGTCACAGTTATTTCAGTGCCTCAGACTCCTTTTGACTGAGATATTATTTTAATAGCAGTAGTGTGATTAGATGACTTCTCAGACTGAAACTATGAAAACCCAAAACTACACTTTCCAGCACTGGCTTCTATTGTAAAATCCTGTGAGAACTGATACTGTTAAATATATAGAACAAAATCAGCTTTGAAGTAGAAAATAAAATAAAATAACAGCACCACCTATATATTTTTTTAACATCAGCATTTCAACAGTATCCATAGCATATAGCTGTAGGCATGGAAAGCAAAAGACTAGGGAAAAGACAAGCAAAACGTAGACAAGATTTGTATCCAAAATCAGACAAAAACGTATCTGCTTTCAGACATGCCATTTTCTGATAGATTTATCAATCCAGACAGAGAAATAGCAAGCATTCCTTAATAAGAAATTACCGGCACGTGAAAACCATTCATTTTACTAAGACTCTTTGTTTTAATAAGCATGTTGCATATGTATTAAAGTGAAAATGGAGGACCAATAAGAGGGTTACCAGGAGCAGCTAGACAGGTAGGAAGTTTGAGTGTTTATCTCCTTGTAAGGTAGCAATTGATTTTTACTCAGAGGAATGGGAACAATACACAGTGGGAAGCAGTTGTACACAACAGGAGCTGCCAACTAACCATTCCCTGAACATTTATCGCAGGTGAAAATTTGTCTGTCATGTTGAATCCCCTTGAATCACATGATTCAGGTAATGATTGTTTTTATGGATTCAGGTTGAGCCTTTGGGGAAAGCCTTGGGAAGATCAATTGCATATTTGTCCATCCCAGCTTCTCATTTTTGTGAAAGGACTAGACATGCGCTGCAAACAAGTGCTAAGGCAGGCAGCCTTGCATGACACCAGTGTCTGGCCATTTTAACAAGAGAGGGGTTTCATTAGCTCCTCAAAAGGCTCTGGCCACAGAGTTCTCTCCAAATCAGCCACAGGCCTCCATCTCTCCCTGGAGTGAGAGGAACCAGGTGGCAGCATCCAGCCCTGCAGACAGGGCTGACAGCTCTAGAAATACCGGACTGCTTACCTCCGGCAGCCAGACTGGAGGAGACTCTCTGCATTTGAAAGCCTGTATTAATTTACCTTCCTTCTGGAAACGATGTTGCTTGATTTTCTGGTTTCCACTGTAATGAAGCTAATCCATCATCTCATCCTGTGTGCACAATTTATTCCCATTTTACTAAAGAAAAGCTATGCTAGGGGAAGATGCCAGCACCTTCAAACTCCTTCCAAAAGACAATTCAATTTTCTCTTCTGATAAACGACTGCAACCCAGAGCCAGGAGCATTCCTCTTTCCAACTCTGTGCCAAAATGAAGTCCTGATGCAGTTAATGCTCGAATACATGGGCTTGGAACACCCTTCCAAAAAGCAGAACCCATGTGAGCAAAGAGGAGGACATTTCTACAGGACAAAAACAAGGAAGAGAAATTAGCAGTGGGAGAATATTTTCAAGTGGCAAGGAAGAGATAACAGTGAGACAAGTTTTCCCAGACTGATTCAATTTATATTTTTGGAAAATTTACATAGGCTTTGAGGTTTGGGGTGGAAGTATAAAATAGCAAATTAGTAACAGATTACTTCCTTAAGAGAAATTTTCAGTCTTAGGAATGTGGAGGGAAGTATTAAGGACACAACTCCTCACACAGCAGCAGCTTTCCAAATTCCTGACAGTGAATCCTGGCTTTTATTTGCAGATCAGCATTTGTGCTTTTCCAACAACAGATAACAGACACTGCTGTTTCAATGAAGTCATGGAGCTGCCTTGATGTTCTGCATGAACCTGGATGTGCAAGTGAAAAGTGCTTTAGACTGTGGAAGTTCCATTTCTACAGGACACCTTGGGAAAACAAGTGCCTTGTATAGTGTCCAGAACAGTCACCTAAGGTATTTTTGCTTTTCCTGTTATTGAAGGAACCCTTTCCTAGTCATCAGGCAGCATGGGAAAGCATGACATACAAATCTAGTATGCACCTCTTCTGTTTTTTATGTTTTTCCTCAGCGGATGTAAAAGTGGCTGAGAGCTTGATGCAAGCAGTTCATCGCAAAACATTAAACAGTTTAAACATATGAACAGGTCCTTCTGATTTATGTATCTGGACTTCTTGTCTCCTGAGTACTGTCAAGTACGTAATTTGGTTAGTGAGGATATCCACATATCCTCATTGTTGTTCTGGGTTCCTTGTTGGCATGTCTGTGAATATACATGTTCTCACACGAACAATCAGGCTTACAGATAAAATAAAACTTATAAGAAGTTATGTCTACTCATATATATTCTCAGGTTTGCAACTGCTACATACACCAGTGCTGAATTACAAGATATTTTGAGTAAAGAACCAAGTGTAAGTTTAAGTAGAGAAGAAAATGAGCTAAAGATAAAAACTAAACCAACTTCTCTTTCTTTCCTTGCCTCAGCTGCATTTATATACATAAAATGAAGCAGCGAGATACAGCAGCAGTGAATGTAGCCTCAATTTACCTCCTACAGCTGCAGCCAGACTTTGTGGGTTTTAACCTGGGGGAGGGGACGAAATGGGTTTCCAGAGGATTAATAAAACAACGGGCTAAAGCAGCTGCAGTACAAATGGCACCTCTCCACACATAATCAGTTGGATTTCAATACATTTCACTGAAGAAATAAACCTCCTTAGCAAAGGGGAAGACAGAAACCCAAACACATCTATCTAGCTAACGAAAAGGTAGTGAGCTAAGCACAGTGTTTTTGCATACCAGCAAGTATGTGTGTAAACAGTATTTTAACACTGCCTACCAAGAAATGCAGCAACCTACAGGTATGTTATATGGCCTTTTCTCATAGATTATGAAAATAATCCCTGCATTAGATTATGTGGAGGCTGAATCACTAATGACAGACACAGTAGATATTAATCACTGCCTGGTTGCATGGCGCTCCGGAGTGTGCAGGCTGAGGTTTGGGCCCACTACCCCTGCCACTAAATGGGGCTGGTTTGTTTACCAGAGCATTTGTTTCCACCTTTGCTCCTCTGGAACTACTCACACCCATCTGAAGGGGAAAAATGGGAACAGCACAAAAAACAATACAAGTCTTTCAACTCACATGTCTGGCTTTGCCGTGCCTCTCATCCGCTGCTGGCAGAGTCGTGCAGGTGTAAAATCACCAGGCTCGGGCTGGCACGGTTGGACAGGGCCCTACACTCAGCTCTCAGCCCCTTCGCGGCAGGCAGAAAGCGGCTGGTGGCCGTGTCAGATGGGGAAGCCTATGGCATGACAGAAGGTACAGAAAAGCTGAATTGCATAAACCTGAGCAATTTAAGGTTTAAAAGACCACACCCTCCCAGTCATGTCTCCCACAGGCAGATAAGCATGTGCAGGCTGCTCATACAATAGTGTAATTTGAAGCTTTTACTTTTCTTTCCGGCATATACCAAAGTTCATTTTCAGTCAGGCTCTTCCTTGTATTTCTTTTCTTCTTTTAACCTGACAATCAACATGGTTCAAATTTAGCAAAGTCAAGTGGACTATCCTAAAAATTTCTTCAAGTCAAAAGATTCATGCCACTTTTTCCCTTTGAAAAGGAAGATGAGGCCCACAAGTTCTAACCCAGAATCTATAGTTTGGAATCTGAATCTTCACCTTGTTCCTGTACACTTGGTGGTGAACACTTGAACCACATAAGAGCAATTTGTATACTTCAGAATCAGCTGTCTGAAAATACAAGCTCTGTTAATTTTCTGAACCTTGCAAAATTAAGACTATATTAAACCCTCTTACTCAGTAATTTTCAGTTTAAAAAGCACCCAAGACGGAGATAAGATGTTGCACTGTAGATTAAGTGTTCCACTGCACTGTAAAGCAACAGCTGGATGTGAATGCTAATAATAAAAGCTGTGGCATCTAAAGAGATTTTTTTCAAAAAATATTTTCATTGGAGGAAAAACCCTCCCGATCTTTCAACTCCATGAATCATTAATAAATGCAATAACTTCAGCCATCTTAAGCATTCACTCCTAAGAAAGAAAGAGTTATTCAGGAAGCAAGGCAACTTTGGAGATGGACTTGAACCAAGCAACTGCCATATATGCTGAAAACAGGCGGAAGGAAATCCCCAGCTTCTGATACAAACATTTGTGGCTACCAGGTATTGGCCTTCAATTCATTCCTACACAAGTTTTTATCCCTTCAAGCATTTTAAAAGCATGCTTGTTACTCGTGATTATAAAATCCCTTGTTAAATATTTATTTTAAGAAATCATCAAGGGACATGTCAAGTCCTACCAGCAAGTGTGACAGTCATACTCTTTGCCTGATGGATGCTTCTTTGCTGTAGTATTTGCCTTTCCGGCCCTGACAGCACAGCACCTCTGCTCCAAGTTGCTCAAGGAAACCTGGGATAAGTCCCTGCCAAGCCAGCCTGCCAGTGCTCAGTGTACAGTTGTCCAAAACCCAGGCAGTGCTGTGCTGGATCTGGGGCACCGTGCAGCTGCTGCTCTTCCCCCAGGATGGGTGCAATATTGGGAGACACAGCCTGCACGAGACCAGATGTCCTCGGCAGTCACAAGGCCAGATATGCAAGCTTCATGCGTCAGTCGTCTGCAAAATTGAACTATGCATATGAAATGTACTTTTAAAAACATGCTTAAGCTACAGAAGCTTAAACATTAGCAAATACATCCCCAGAGAGTAAAGCCTGTGTTTAAATCCTTCCTCGCATGGGAGGTCTCTCCGAGGCTGCTCGCCCTAGATCAGAAAGCCCAGAGCCCTGCTGTCACAGGTGACCACATCAGACACTCAGCTACAGACTTAATTTCCATTTCAGAAACTAGCCAAGTTTGCACTCCCTCCCACTGCTGGGAGGCTTTTCTAAATTTCCAGACTAAGGGCCAGTTCAAACTCATTTGTTCTCACGCTAATATTACTAGCTTGCTTAAATATCCTTTCCAATCTCATGATATGTTTTCCTGTTTTCCTTTTAATTCAAACTCTGTAAGTCTCTGCTCAGACAAAAGGCTCTCTACCCTCTTGCTCACCCAAACAGCCCTCTTGGGCACTCAATCCTGTCCAAATTCTTCATTCTGGAATGGCACTTGTACTTCTTTATACATGCCAGGCAAATTATTTTCCTAGAAGGTGAGTTATTTATTGGCTCTGAACCAAATTGCTGGTAAGCTCTTTCATATCTCTTGGTAGAAGATCCTAGCTGAACCAGTCTTTCATCTGCCAGGAAGGAACATAGAGGAATCTCCTTTGAACTATAGTCTGTGCACTGTGTTATTAACCAGTTCCTTCCTTTGCCTACAGCTGAATAAAGACTCTGGCAGATTGTCTTCATCAACAGCACAAAAAAAGTGAGAGCATTTTCCTTGATTCATTTTCCTTGATTCATTATTCAATGAATCCATGATTCATTAATTTGCATCAAAATGACAGCAGCATAACATAGATCTGACTGGTGCATTGACACCTGTTCGATAAACTTCTAATTTCCTGATATAGGTTCATACATTGGAGGCAGAAGAAATTTATATATTTAGCTCTGTTTAATTTTAAAATAAATTTGTACATTTATCTCAAGCCATGCAAATACAGGTGTAAGGACAGACATTTCAAGTTGCAGATATTCCATATTTCACTACTCCTGAAATTATTTCCAGGAGGACAGCATATCATAAACTCTATTGTATTAGACTTATTTATTTACTTCAACTAAATGATTTCAGAATACATTGAAACCATTGGCAGTACACACTGTGCAAGCTAAGTTAGAAGATTAGTCAAGTCAAATTATGGGAAATTGTAATAATCAAATGTTAGTTGATAATATTGTAATGGATGCCATCTGTGGTGGGTTGAAAAGATTGCTGTGTCCTGCAAACTCAGAGGCCTCCTGTGCATCCTCCTGTGAAGCCCTATGAAACTGGGGCAGAAGCACAGGGGTCAGGTCAGCTCTTTGCCTACTGCTGACCACTCTCTCCCAGCCCCCGGACCAGGCCAGCCAGCAGACTGCTTGCAAAAATGGAAATCAAAGCGCTTTCTCCGGTGCATGTTACGTTCCTGTCCACACAGCTCTGGCAGGGAACTGAGCTAAGCTGTCTCTTTCAAGTACTCAACAGCACTGGAGATTCCTTGTGTATTTCTGTGATGTGCCCACAGTGGTAAGATACACCCTTGTCCCTGACCCATGGATGGATGGCAGGATGTAGGGAGCGGGTAGGCCTGGCTGGTCCTCTGACTCAATGGAGGAGCAGTGAGAAGGAATGATGTCAGGGAAGGAGCATCAAGAGCTGTGGGTCACAACTAGGGGTGGTGGGGACAGACCAGACAGGAGGAGATTGGAGTCCCCGGGATTCAACTATCTCTCCTGACCTCCATGGTGGCAGGCCACATCCACATCCGGCGTGGGCATTTCATTCAATGTTCTCATGTGGGATTGCACCTCAGCTTGTAGAGGCATACTGGAGAACAGGAACAAACTCTAGGGAGGGAATAATTAGGTGTACAAACTACTCCAGAGTGCAGCTCAGTGTTTTCATATTAGTTCCATCTCTTGTTTCCTCTTTGTGGAAAATGAGAAACCTGAATTGGATCACAAAACAGGAAAGAATTGCCAAGCACTTGTAGTATGGACTCTCTGGGGACTACTGAGTGCCACTGACTGTCTGTTTGGAAATTAGACTGGACTCTGCAGTCATTAATCACCAATAATAAACTAGTTATTCTGTACAGTGTGGCAGTTTAAATAAGATGTTGACTTCCAAAATTGACCTACTTGGTATAATTTACAGTTGGCAAAGATCTTACAAACTATATGATACTCAGGAAAGTCATGCTTCATTTTTCATAAGCATTTACTGGATCTTCTCTATCCAGTATCTTTACATTTTCTAGATGACTCCTGAGAAGGAGAACAGGAGCATAATGAAGAAATTAAAATTACAAGATTAAAATAATCTCTTGTCCTCAATTAATGAACCAATAACAGTACCAGACTACAATTTTTTCTGAAATTGACAGTTTTCATGGACTAAGAGAGCACAGGATTAAATATGGCCCTACTGGGAAAAATCCCAAAACAGCAACTTGTGCCATACCAGCAACTAAAATCATCCCACCAAAGAGCTCGTATGGCATCCATCAGGAAGGGCTCTGAGTTGAAAAGCCCGCAGACCCAGCTGTAAATTCTCAAGTGAATCTTGGGGTCCTTCCACCTCCTCCAGAAAAATCTGTGGATGCGTGAACTTTACATATATAAGCAAAACAAACTTTCGAGTGGCCAAATCACTCTGGCTGTGGGGAGAGGATAGTGTTACAGATAGGCAGGCTCTATGTGTTTTCTACTGGGAGAAATTCTCAAAGTTAAAGGATTAATCTAGTCTCTCAGCACATTCATTAGTTAAATTGCAAAGCAGGCGTGTTATATAACCAATCCTAGGACAATTCTATTTATCTCGTCAAGGTTCACAGTATGGGTGTATTGCTGACCAAGGTAACATGAGTATATTCTGCAGGGTGAGAGGTCTCTGCTCTATTTGAAACATCAGTCCTGTGCCCTACTCTTGTTTTTGGATTATTTGTGTCTTTTTGGAAGGATGCTTTTGCACAATTCCTCCCAGAGACCTCTCCAGCATGGAGAGAGGGACTGAGAAAGCTGAGATTCATTCTTTAGAAGTGGGCAAATCAAGGCACAGAAATGAAGTGATTTCCTCCTAATTACCAAAGAATTGTCTGACATAAAGAGCATCTCACTAATTCTCCCATACTTTGTTAGACACAGTAAAGCAAATGATTTAAGATGGAGTGGAATGTCTGTACTAAAAGCATGTACAAATACGTATTGTACTCAGTCCACTCTTGAATTAACTTTTACATCCAGGATTATACCTGGGAATGGTTCATAGAGCTCAAGACCAGATGAACTGCTCTGTCCCTTTATGCAACCCACTGTCTGGGTTTAACCCTATCAGGAATTTTTCTAGAAAAACATTCCACTCTGGTGTGAAGAACAAAAAGGTGGGGTGTCCACTGGTCTCTTTGGTAGCTTATTCTGGGTATTAATTGTTCATATGTGTAAAAACACATGAATAATTAATTGCTAATTTGATGACACCGCTTCAGATTATTGTAATCAATAATTTGTTATGCATTCCCTGGCGAGCTGAAAAGGCACTTCCTGAGCTGGTATCTGTATCTGGTACCACTATCTGTGTTATATTTGCACTAATATCCTCATCTATTTTTTATGTGGAACAAGAAGACTGTGCTATAGACCTGCCAATATAGCAGGTGTATTACCTAGCCCTTATGTAAGATTTTTGCTATTTCCTGCATTCTCATCCAAATGTTCATCCTCTTTCAAAGTGCTGGCTGTGATGTGATTGATGTTACTCCGTGAGTCTCTCCATATGCATACATACTATAAACACAGACAAAATCAAACTCTTGACCTGAGTTGACTTACTTCTGTGCATGTACTCAAGGTTCACACTAGCTATTTTGCCCTGCCATTGGGCTAGGACTGCATTCTAAGGTTGCCCATTAAGATCTCCAAAGTCTTTCCAAAGTCTATATTTTTTTCTTAAACCGTCTGCTCCATTTCAGTAGATATGCTACACGTTCCCTGCTTCCCGGTTTATAATTTTATACTTGGCCATGTTAAAGCACTTTTTCAGTCTGAAGACTCCTTTTTTAGGCAATTCAGATTCCCTTTTCTGTAGCACCATGCATAGTCAGTGAGTGGTTCAGTATTTTTCCTGCAAGTCTAAGAAGTGCACATTGCTAGAAGAGGGCTGAGTCCTGATCTAGCTCTGGAATCTCACTAGAAACATCCTTCTTACTAGTATTTTGCATCAACTCCTTTGGATCCACCAGCTCTTATCCACTAGACATGTTCTTACACAAGAACTTAAAATTCTACATTTTTGGTTAAATTATGGTAAGATATCAAGCTGAAGACTTTGTTTCTATTAGGCTTATATTTATTTTTTTAACCAAGTGGATAATCTTACATTAAAAAAGCAAGCCAAGCTTACCTGACAAGCCCTGAATTCAATGAAAACATCATTGGCTGCCATTAAGAATAATCCTGTTCTTTATACCTGAATTCCCATATCAGCTTCTCTATAATTTGCTGGAAGTGAGATCAGGCTGACTGCCCTGCTTTTATCAGAATGATCCTGTTTGTGCCATTAGAACATTGACAAAAAAATGAGCATGCTTTCAGTCTTGGAAGATTTCTCCAGTGTCCCCAAATTTATTAAAAGTTCATATCAGTGGACCAGACAATTTCTCAGCCAGTTAAAAAAAAAAGTTTAGAATGCATAGCTGCAAATAATACAATGGCTGCTGCTTTAAAGCTGTTTCTTCAACGTAGATGTTTTCTAACATTATTTTGGTTCCAGAAGGGCTGGAAAAGAATTCATCCCCATCACATGATATACATACACATCACCTTGTTTCTTTCCAAACATAAACCAGAAATGCGTTCTGAACATTTCAGCCGTGTATGCATTTCTTATGAACAGATTTAGTACGTTCAACCTTTGCTCGGCCCACACCATTGCTCCTTTTTCTCCCCCTATGTAAATTTAAAACTTGTTCAGAATACCATTTGCTTGCCAAGACCAGATTTTGGTTTAGGTTTTACTAATAATTTCCATACATCATAACATATAAATATCAATGGGTATTTATCTCCCTTTTATAGACCATTTTTACAACATACAGTAACACAGTTTATTTAAATATGTAAGTACTGTGTGGATGCATGCCTGCATGAGTATCTACAGATATATATACCTATGCAGTCCCATGTACAGATATATGTAGACAAATTTTTAACTGTTTGAACACATGTATACAGATGTGTAAGTCCTTTTCTACTTTCTGTCTTCTTTTGCCATACACATTGTCTTAACAATATTTTGTTTCCTCTTGAAAAACTTTCAGATTTCTTCGTCCCTCCAAGCCTCTCCTCATTCAATTTTATGAAGGGCTGTCCTTGGCTTTGGGAAATTGGCTTCTTCAAAATAGCATGTGTGAATATTATGGTTTGGGACTGTATTCTCTTCAAGTATATTATATGTAACCAGGTCATGATCACATCTTCCTGCGAGAAAACTGATTTCCAGTCTAGTGATTAAATTCAGTTTTAACTATCAGGTTGCTTGAAAGCAGAATTCTTCCACTCCAGGTTCTGCAACATTTGTTTTGTAGAACTATTATCCACTATTTTAATGCTACTCTAGCGATGTTTCAGAGGTAGCTAAATGAAATCCTCAGCAAGTCTCCAAAATAAAGTTCCCCATAATTACACAGTTGTCTCCCCACATGCAATAGTAGCCAATGCTGTCTTCAGATTCATTTCAGTGACTTATAATGTCACCTCTGCCCATCCCTACTCACCTCTGGGCCTTGATAATCAGCATATTTATTGTGCAGCATTTCCTAAGATCCTGCACTTCCCTGTTCTAAGTTAGGCAGATATATGTCACCAGGTCATAGACAAAGTCATTCTCCTCATGCAATTTCTTTTATTACCCTTGGTCTGCTTAAAAGGCTTATACAATATTCTAACATATTGATCCCTCTAGCACTGTAACCTGATGAGACAATTAAGTTGATTTTATCTTGATTATTGAGAATTTCTAGTTCCTCTTACTTATTATCCAGATTCCCAGCTTCAGCACATAAGCATTTCCAAATGCGTTTCTCTTTGGATCCTCTACCAAGCTGATTTAATTTGTTCCTGACAAGAGGAATTTGAAGCACATTTACTTTCTTAACCCCCTTCTTCATGCAGTTGCTTTAAATACACTTGTGGCAGTTCCCAAGAACCAAGATATTTTGTCCTGGCCACACCTATTCAATCTCTCCATTTTTTAGTACTGCACATATTACAAGTCAGTAGAGGGTTTAGCTGCATGGTGTGTAGTCAGTCCAAAACCAACACAGATATTTTGTGCTGACCTGTGGAATGCTGACACAGGCTGGCTGGGATACAGTCTGCAGCACTGTTTAAAAAATGATATTCAGCATCATTCTTTCTGCATCAAAGTCCTGTTTTTGCAGGTGGTTTTGCAAAATAATTCAGCAAATACAGTTTTTTATATCAGTGTAAGTACTCCACATAGGTCACACAGACACAAGTTATCAAGGAACTGCAGTCTTCTGCAATACTTGCAACACCTTGCAGCCTAAAGGCTCAGTGCTGGCCTGTGCTGTTCACAGAAACTCTCTGAACAGACCAAGATGTGTTCCACACAGGAGAAAGAAATGCATTATTATCTGCACGTCTCACAGTCACCCACTTGTAAATGTTTTTTTTTTCCACACAGCACAAACTAGGAAGTTCTGACAGAACCTTTTTGGAACAGGTAGGGGTCCATGGACATCTTGAATGTGCCTGGTTACTGCGCTGGTATCTGCCTTCTCATAAGAGGACAAAACTCAGCACTGAACCCTGGACTGTCCCTGGAAGCATTTCAAGCCTGTGCAATCTAGCTAAGAAAAACAGGGCATGTTTTATGAAGTGTGTCACTTCCATACATACAATAGGAACTTGCCAAGACATAAATCTGAGTCAGGATGCTACGGGAACCATGGACACCCTGCTCTTATCTCAGAGATATAAGGTATGTGGAAAAGTTGTATCTTTTACTAGACTAATTGCTACAAATGAAGGAATGTTTTGCCTTCAGGAATTCAAGCGTTCCTTTGGTCACATGCACCGCAGGTTCTAGCACAGCCACACAGGCACTGCAAGTTCTAGTATATTTACACAGCAAACCATAAAAGGTGTCAGCTGGTGGGAGAGAGCACACAGAAAGGGGCCACCTTGAAGGCAGTGAGATATTTTCAATCCACTGGTTCCTGAGCAGGCCAACATGTTCAGTCTGAACACAATATTGCTTGGAGACTGAGGCACTGTGTGCTGATCCAGCAAGCTCAGAACACAGGGAATAGTGCACATCTTGCAGATAACCTCTTTGTTTTACTAAGTGAGTTAAGCGTCAGTCCAAGCACACTCCTTTAACATGCCAATTGCTAATTTGCTAATTTATTTGTTGAGAGTGCAATGCATAGGGTAGAGATTATACAAGAAACAAAAGTTGTAAGGACACAAGAGCATATTCACACACAGGCAGATGAAGAGTATAACATCTTACACATACACACAGAGAACTTCCTTAGCAATGCCTGTTGCAAACTGAGAGGTGGTGTTAATCAAAGATATTTAGCTCAGAGATGCAACTTAAGCTCAAATGAGCAAAGGCTGCTGTGTCCTAAACTGCTCTACTTGCAAAGCCAAAGGTCTGAAAATAGTGGATAGAAGAGCAGCTGTGTTGCTGACCTTTCCCATGTAGAGCAAGCCGTGCCCCCTTTCATGGGCTTCTGCCCTCCTGTGACACAGAAAATGCATTTTAAGCAGCTCATATAACTGTGCTTGTGTACCTGTCAGTCTCCAAGAGCCTATAATGACTTCTGGATTCAAGGAACAATTTCAACCACTTCTGACAGATGACAGGGATTTTCAACAGCAATTAAACAAGTTTGGTGAAAGCAGGTAAGCTTTCAGGTGCAGATGAAAGACTGAGAGCACTACACTGGGAGAAAACTCTCTCTGAGAACGTCTTACCAAAATGCAGACCTCCTGTTCCTATCATGAGAAAGTGTTCTTAAATACCCAAACAGCAGGAAAATCTTTTCCTGAAACAGCACTCATTAATCTAGAGCAAGATTCTTTGGCTTTGGTGCTCATGGATCTGCTTGTTTAACTATAGTTGTTTACTACACTGAATTTTCAGATGTTGCATATTTACAAAAAACATAACAAATGGATGTATAACTGTATAATGCATTATATATAATACATACACAAATAAAATTCAACAAAAGGCTGATTGATATTTGAGAAGTTTATAAATAAAATAATTTTTATTATTATTGTTAATGAATTTGTCTATGGTCTACAATGTGAAAGTTTGAATGTCATTTCAAATGAGAGCTCCTCCAGAAAACGTTTGTTTTTATACATTGTAGCATGGAACATCTTAGAAGTGACAACTCCATCAAAACTATTTAAAAGAAACTCAGAAAGTCCATTTAGCTGACTTACTTATTAGCTCAGTTGGTCAGAGCATGGTGCTAATACGGCCAAGGTTGGGGGGTTGATTCCTGTACAGGCCATTCATTTAAGAGTTGGATTCTACAATCCTTGTAGGTCCCTTCCAACTCAGCATATTCTGTGATTCTATAAATCTCCTATTATTGAGTCAGTGTCATAGTGCACTTCCCATGTCACTGGGTTCTGTCCTGTAGGAAAACCACAGAAAGCTCTTCAGCAAAATAGAGAAGATTAGACTTGTTTGACATTATAAAACTATAAACTCAGCTTTCAGTGCCAGGTGATATCTTTAATATTTTGTGTGGTTTTTCTAGCATAATTATATCTGGAGGATCTCTATTGACCCTGTTTAACTCCTAAAAAGGTGAAAATTAAAGTCTGACCCAGGCATACAAAGCAGAAGCTTTTAAAAAAGCCCTTGTACCACAGCTCATCTATCTGAATCTCAGTTGATAATGTTGACATAGCATTTACTGTTGTAGTTTTAGGCCTCTGAGGACCACATATGGTGAAATATTCCAGATGTGGGACAGCAAAGACACCAAACTATTTCTATATATGATATGATGGTAGAAGTTGGACCCAAGTCTGTGCAGGTACAATGACATACCTGTGCTTCATGCTACTGACCTTCTCTCTTGCTGCTTTGCTGGGGAACTGGTGCTGACACTTTACACTCTATGAGGTACTTACTACGGGTAAATGAATGGCATTACTATTATCTGTCAAAGGCTTCAGGCTGAAGCGGTTGTTCAGAGCATCCCTGACATGCATCCCTGGTGCTGACAGAATAAGTCTATATTCATGCCCTGCAGACAAAATCGCCATTCGTATTTAGATTTGCACCATGTTCACAGAGATCCTTGGAAGATCTGTTCGCTTTGTATGTGGGGAAATGGATCAGAAAATACTGACAATTTTCAAAATGCTTGCTTTGAATTTCAATGTCTGCTTCTTGTACTGGCTAACAGTGAGCTACTGTTGGTACACACTAAGTCCCTCACACTGCACGTAGAGTAAGTTGACTTGCTGAGTGTGTGGAGACTGTAAATTCCCTTGCTTACCCCTCCCTTCCCAAAACACCAGCAATGGACCATTATCTTTGATTTTGACATCTGAAAAGAGAATGCAAATGTCAGGAAGGAAGTTTTTAGAATCCGTAAAAAAATACTCTCTAAAAGACCTTCCAAAGGGAATATTACAACAGGATACAGTAAAGAAAAACAGGAGAAAGAATTTGAGGGGAAGATGCTCACACTATAAATGAAAAATACTTCTGAGAATAAACACAAACAAAAGCACATCCAAACTTACCTCTTCTTAACACAAAAAATAGAGTAGAAAAAAAATTCTGCCTAAAATAGATTCAGCACATTACTGAAATACTTGAATATGTCTAATTTATACCTTCTGGACTGTGCAGCGTAGTACAAGGACGATGAAAGCATGCTCAGAATTGATGTTGGGCCCGCCCCTGCCGGACCACCAAGGCAGAAGGTGAAATCCAGAGGTTACAAGCAAGCACTAGGACACAGATTCTCTGAAAAATTTCCTTTACAGCACCAGGGTATCTCCTTGGGAATCAGGAAAAAATTATCTCTAAAGTCACTGAACTGCAGATTAGGAAACCTCAGCCTTTCTGAGCATTTTGATAATAGCTGGTCGCTATAAAATTTCCATTACTTATTATGTTTTGGAGACAATGACTAGATTAAGGCTATCTACACTATGACAACATCTAATATAATAGCAAATACTACCCTAATTGCAGTCCCTCTCCTCCCTCAATTTCTTCAGCTAAAAACTGTCAGAGTAGACTGTGCTGTGCAAGCCATGCAGGCAGTCTGCACATCAAAGACTTTGCAAGCTAAGCAGCTGAGATCAGGAGACCAGATCTGCACAAGAAATTCCAGAGCAGCTCAACATTACAGGGATCTGTACAGGGCTTTGTGCATGACATGAAAGCCATTCTGAAAAGACTGACTTTCAAAAAACACAGGGCATGGGGACTTGCTGAAGAAGGCTAAAAAGATCTGAACAGTTGTGAAGTACGGCTGACTTTCAAACAAATTCCTGAGCAGCTGAGTGGCTGCCCTAGGAAGGAACAGGACAGAGCACAACCAGGCTGCAGCGCTGACTTTGCTTGTGGTTTCTCCTTTGTTATCAAAGAGCAGGTTTTTGTCAGAATGCTTTCCAGGCCTAAGGACATTATGAAAAACTCTGAACAGACCCTCATTGGTCTAAATGAGAACATGCAGATTTGTTACAAAATAAAATTTACTAGTTTGAACTGAAATTGCAATGAAAGATCACAGAGGAATAAATTAAAGGACAAATATTAAACTTATAGTTGAAATGATGCTGAAGTCTGAAAGGAAAAATATAGAGTATCCTTTGCTGGTGTTTTCATAAGCTGGGGGAAATTGCACTGGTCTGTAGGTATTGAACTTGGGGTGCAGAGCCTGGGCGGCCCTCGCAAGGCGCTGAATGAGTGACAGGACAGTGCTCTGTAACCCAAAGAGTCAAAAGCTGTCCTGGAAAGAAAAAGCTGTCATGACCAGGGGAAAGGGTATAGAAAAGAACAATCCTTACAAGAGGAAATTTTCTGCCTGTCTGCCTTTAATTAAAAAACTAGAAAATTCTAAGCATCACAGCTTTAAATTCACCTTCTTCCTAATTAATAGTTTACCCTTGACCCAATTTCTTGAGGAAACAAAGTTGAGGCGATCACACCTTTGTCTGTCTGTATTTGTCTGTCTTACCTCTGTATCTTCAGAGTCCAATGGCTTTTTTCAGTACCCTAACTTTGACAAAGGATAGTGATTTCAAAGATATTATGAGCTCATAAGTATAAAGAAAATAAGGCAAGGTAGTAGAGGAAAGAGACTCCACTAAACATTCATATGGAGGGGAAGGTTGAGGCATAAATACACTGAGGAATCAACAAAAGGCTTGAAATACTTGAATGTCTCATGGGGAACACTTCAATTAAACTCACATCTTTCTAAATATCAGGAAATGCAGCTACAAGACACAAATTTGCAAGAAACCAGGCTTCACTGGCGCAGCTGCTCACCCAGCAACTTCACTTCAGCAAGCAAACCCATTACTACAATTGGAAAATACCTGTATTTCGTCGGATGGAGAGCGCAGCAAACAGGCTCTTGGTGAATAATCTAGGCATGGAAGCAGTTTCCAATTAGCAATCTTCACCAAAAGAAAGCTTCCACTCTACTCCCCTCCAGGGCAGCATTTTCGGGAGCCCATGGGAAGTGGCCCTCGGTGGCCAGGGGCACACAGGGCTGGGGCTGCTGTGCAGGGAGGGCCCCCTCGCTTAAGGGGAAGCGCAGTCGTGAACCCAAGAACAACAAAACAGCATTACACTTAATCCACAGCCATCTGGCTTCATTTTGACAATCCACAAAATCAGACACAACATTCTTCCGCAAAATCCCTGAAAAACAACACAGAACTAGTGTCAAACCCAGGGTCCCCTCCCTCCCTGGCCCCTCTGAGGGCTTGAAAGAGAGGTTTCTCATAAAATGAAGAGCGTTTTCCCCAAGTGACATTTCTGCAGGAGCATTCAAGCTGCAGATGTTTCCACTGTGGAAGAAGAGTTTGTATAACGCAGCACCACTTGTCATATTTATGGAGGCAGGGAGGGGGAAGGGGGTGAGAAACAGAAAACAGGAGAGGCTGCAAGCAGTGGTGTTGATCCATAGGCGATGAGCTGCCTGAGGCTATCGGCTCTGCCTGTTTGCTCAGCTCTTGACCCGACCAAGGGAGAACAGCAGAAACCAAGAAGCTGTTCCTGAAGGGACAAGGCAAACCACACTGCCTTTAAACTAGCTGGGAACACAGCAACTGAGCAAGACAGACTCCATTATTATTATTATTGTTATTATTATCGTTGTTGTTTTTATTATTATTATTTCAAAAACGTGTTGCAGGAAGGCTTAGTTTGCAATATTTACATTGTTACCAAGGCATTACGATAGTCTGCATGGCCTGCTAACTGAGCTCAAATATTACCTCGTAGCTGGTGGTTCTCATAACTTCATAACAGAGGTGTTTCTTTCCACAGCAGAAGGCAGAAAGTCAACCAAAAATCTTGAAACATTGCCTGATTAATGCTGAATTGTGTTTCTATTTACAAATACTGATTATCTACAGAAAACAACTTGCTAAAGGCTGACCCATGTTTTTATTGACACCTCCTGACTTAGGGGTGCAACTCAAATGTTGGGGTTCTCATGCCCTTTCAGATACTCAAATGCTGAAGATTCTTGACTTCCATCATGATATGGACTTTCTGTAGTTTCTGTGGCATTGCTGCCATCTTTATGTGGGTATCTCAGATATTCTGGGCTCTCTCAGCTAACAGTGGATGCCAAAATTCAGGCACCTTCATAAGATTTCAAGAGTTACCCCACAGAGACTCGCTTACAGCATCCTTATGTAGTCTATGTAGTGATACATCTACTTGCACTTCCTGGGTGCTACCTGTGACAGGAGCAAGTGTGTGTGTCTTCTCAGCTGCCAAAATTAGTGGACTAGCAAGCAAAACATCCACTCACTAAAAATAGTTCACTCGGTAATGATACTTTGCTCAGTTCCCATATAAAAACCATCAGGACAGAAAGCAAGGCAGACTCCATTTGCACATCTGTCTTAGGGCTGAACACCAGGGATGTCCCCAGGCAGGGCCTGTGCTCTGCTTCTTAGCATGGCTGAGCAGCCTGTCTTCCAGAAAGCACATTACTGACAGCAGCATTAATGTTAACAGGCATATCTCTGTGGAGTGCTGCATGTGCACATGTGTTAATCAGGTATCTTTCTTAATGTTCGAGATTATGCCAGGGAACAGCCCTGCCTAGCCTTCACACAGGGATTAGAATATGGGAGGGGAAGTGGAAAAAGTAAGTTCCCTGTGCTCTTGTCACCTGCAAGGGACATATAACTTCATAAAAATTTATCCTATTGAAACTCCCAAATATTTCTAGTTGTAGCATATGAAAGATCACTTTCATATCACAGCCTGAGAGGAGGAAATGGCACACTTGTGCTAAATATGTGGGATTGGTTTTACAGCAAAGCCACTATCTGCATGAACTTCAGCATTGTATATAGAAAAGCTGTGCTGCCACACACCAGCAGCTAAAGCAAGTACACACCTGGAAGGAGGGGAAGGGAGAAGATAATCTCCCGTAAAATCAGAACTGTAAGCAATAGAAAAGAAACACTTATATTGATGAGGACAGTAAAGAAGCAAAGAGCAAATGAGACATTCGCATCCCTAATATTAAAAAAAAATATTACAGAAAACGTGCTTATGACCCAGACTAAAAGAACTGAGGAACCTGCATTATGATGAATAATGATTTCTGATGTTAACAGATTTTTAGGGTGGTCAGGGACATAGTGTGACTAGTAACAGACTTCATAATGAAATTACAAGCTGCTGGGATGTTGCTGTTTAATTAGCTATATGTTTCATGAAATAGTATGTTTTGCAAGTTCAGTTTGTGGGTTTGATCATTTCAAGTTCTAGGTTCCTGTCACTCCTCACAATATTCATCCTCCAAGGATGATACAGAAGCATCTTCACTATAGATCGAAAGTTAGATGTGCAGCTTCACTTTGCAGCCAACAAAACACTAAAAGGACAGTGGAATTTGAATTACAGGTTTTTACTGATAGCAGCAGACTTCGGGTTACAGGGTTTTCTTGCACAGACATGCCTGGTACCTCCCCCTCTCTCTCTCCAAGTCCTTTCTGTACACCATGACTAAGCAGTCACTCACCTTAGAGCTAGGCTGAGTTCCTGATGGCATTAGAAAGGTTTCTCTCAGGGTCTGAGAGCAAACAGATATATGACAACAAGATGATGGAATTGCTGGATTTTGGAAGTGTTTTTCTGTTTGATTTTTTGAAAGAATAAACTCCATTTTGTTCCACTGTCATACAGGGCCTGTGCAAAGCTTCATAGCGATCACAAGAGGATGTGAATTGGCTCTTTGCCAAAACTATGTCCTTTGTACAATTCAGTGATAGATCTGCTTGTTAAATGTTTACAGGACTTTTGTCCATGAAAGCAGAAAATTCTGCACCACTCATTCCAAAGAAGACCCTTTTTCTATTCCAGGAGGGTATGAGGACTTCAAAAAAACCAAGTTTACATCCTCTTATGCTTATTTAGCCACACCTGGGGCAGCAGATACCTGAGAAAATTAAGGCTGAATATTACAACATTTCAATAACTTTTTACAATAGAGAAAACTCAAAAGAAACCACCACTGAAAAGTGCCCCTCTATATTCAGGTCACTACTATACTATTTATTTTCACCTTTCCTTCATCTAATTAGACATACATGGTGATGAGTTTCCCTGTGCCACTGCTGTTATTGCAAGCCTACCAGTGGTTTGTCAAGAGGGATTGGAAGTATGTCTGGAGTTACTAAACCTACATATTCAGAACCAGGTACTTTGAGCACATCCTGCTTCCCATCCCTCTTGCTGTGCTCTGCCTTCTCACTCACTGAACTAGAGCTTCTCCAGGCAATTGGAACCAATAAGCATTTTCAACTGATGTTAATTGATACCCAACAGGAGTTTGCAGTATCAATCACGCTCAAATCTATGTAATTTCAGAATTGTCTCACCCTGACTTAAGTCTTTTACTGGAGTACAGACTTTTAAATGGAAAGATGGACTTTGTTTTAAAAACGTTGCTTTTGCTTAAGTATTCTCTTTCCCTGTATTGCAAATTGGCAATATTCTTGGAAATCTTTGCTGAGAGAGGGTATCCTACAGGAATAAATGTGTCTCAACAGAGCTATATAAAAACTTTAGGAAAATGGAGTAAAAATTGTGAAAGACTGAAATAGTCATCTCTTGTCATCTGCTACACGGGTTACAGGCTATTTTAATTTGTTTCAATGCCTGTAATTTCTCTATGTACAGCAGTTTAAAGCTTTGTTCTGTATTAAAATAGAAAGGTAAAACTTTTCTTCACACTTCATTTACTGGCCAGCTGGAACTGCAATGCCTGTTCCTGCTCATTTAAGAGAGTTCAGAAGAGAAGGTTGTGGGCAGCACCCCAGTTTAGCTTCTCCATGAAAAAAATTAGACAGGAAACAAGGGGAAATTGGACTATGAAGGTCTTTCTTAAAAAGCAGGAGAGGTCTTATGAATGAGAACTGCACTCCTTAACTTCTTTTCACAAATAACCTTCTCAAGGCCAAAATCACTCATTCAGAAAGGATCTCAGAAACCAACCAGAATAAGCTGCACAGCCTGAGAGTGTCTGCTATTGCAGACTCAAAAGTCTTGCCAAAATATCATTAGAATGCAATTGTAGGACACAGCACAACAATCGTGGAAACAGAAAGTGCGTAACAGCAGAAAATAAATCATAACTAATTGAAACATCATTTTAGAAACTATTGTGGCTCTCACATAACACACACAAAAAATTACTCTTGCTCTTTTTTAATGGAAAGGGTATTTTGTTTCCATTTTTAAAAGGGTACACTTGTTAATCTCTTTGCTTTACACTGTGCAGTGTTATTTTTTCTTCTGTTTGTTTCATCTTCCTTTGACCACTCTTTCAATCACTTCACAGATTGCTAGTTCAATACCAACAAGGTAAGTTGAGTGGATATTAAATATTTCTGACAGACTACCATTAGCATTGCCAAAATCCTGTTTAAAATAGTGCCTCTAAGTGTGTCCAAAAAACCCCCTGGATTTCTAACCCAAAGCATTAGCAGTAAGTGGTTGACTTTTGGCTCATTTGCTGGCCAGAATAATGTGTTAGCAGACACTCTTTATCTGGATAGTAACTTTCTGGATTAGTTTTTACCCTTCTCTCTCTGGTCATGGAAAGACCTGTTTTAAATAAGAAAAGATTCTCTTTAGGTGTTTTCCAGCCTAAATTGCAGTCAACATTGCAGTTGAAGAAATAGGTCTCACGCTCTGGGCTTGGTCCTGGAGCTGCTCAAACAGGACTGCTGGCCTGAGTTACTTCAGCAGAGGGAGAGATACTTTCCCATAGGAGAGGGTCAGCAGTAATCCTGTCATCTTTTCTGTCTTCTAGCTGGAGGAACTTCGGCTGTGTCTTGGGTGAACCAGGGCTAGAGGCAGTGCTCCCCACTGCTC
This sequence comes from Atrichornis clamosus, assembly GCA_013400975.1. Classification (NCBI taxonomy): domain Eukaryota; kingdom Metazoa; phylum Chordata; class Aves; order Passeriformes; family Menuridae; genus Atrichornis; species Atrichornis clamosus. The sequence goes on from WBMZ01005708.1 coordinate 45,135, forward strand.
ACTGCATGTTGAGATGAGGGGCTATCTCCAACTTACCAGATTGCATTCATGAAAAGGTAGGTATATGGGCAAGCATTGCGGGCATGTTGCTGGCTGTGAAATCCATGGCACCTCAAATTGTTCTAGGTTAGGTATCAAAGGAAAAAAAAATATACAGAACTGAAACCTCCAGATGAAAAAGCTTTTGTAAAAGGGTGGGAGGTTGCTTTACGTTACTCTTGTTGGGAGAGGGAGGACAGGGTTTGGTTTGCCACAGTGCTCTCCTCTCTGCTCTGCAGAGCTGGAGCACAAGTGCTCAGGCAGTGTCTGCCAGTGCCCTTTGTATCTATGAGAGCTGCCTGTGCTGCAGTCCCTGTGGGGCACGGACAGACCTTCAAACTACCCCTGCTCTCTGCAGAAGTACACCTCTGCAGAATAAGAAATGCAGTGATGACCAGAATTTCCATCTGACAGGGGAAATGCAGTTGATGAAACACCTGTGTTGTTGCCATTCTTCAGATAAGAAATTCTATAAAGTGACAGTCTTTTCCTCTTAAGAGGTGTCTGATGTGCTTCAAACCTAGTGTTTTGATTTACCTGTTCACTGCTGTCATGAAACATGGGAAAAATCCTCTTCAGAGTGCCTTGGCATGCTTAAGACAGTCTTTAAAAACCAAGTTACCACATGTTCAGAAAGAAAAGGAAAGTACTTGTGGAACATGTTCCACAAGCTCATAAAAATGTAGCCTTTAACAAAGATAAAATAAAGCTAAAGTGTGATAGTTGTAAGACGAAAGAAAATGCAAAGAGCTACTCAGATCTGGAAAACAAGAAAAGAGCACTTAAGAGTAGGAAGAAAATGAAGATTATTTCTTTCAACTTTCTGTAGAAAAATCCTAAAATATCTGCTACTTGAAAAATCCATAAATTAATAAAAGACTAGGGAGCATCCTGAAAGCAGCTGCAAATTACGCATCCACCATAGTCCTGTGAGCTGGTGCAGAGCACCCTCCTTTCCAAGCCCCTGGCACACAGATCTTCAGAGGAGAGCCCAAATGAGTCACAGCTGTATCTTACTAATTGCATTTCAGTTATTGAAAGGGAAGGTGTGACTTTGACCCATGCATGAAAAACACCAGCTTCCCAGAATGTTTTCCCCAGTGGGTGTTGTTGTTTGGGTTTTTTTCTTAAAAACCCGTGTTCTAAGTCTCTAATAAAAAAAGGAAATTTGATACCCTGCTGGTAGCATAATCATTTCAGTTTGCCTGGATCTGTTAGGCTTTACAAGGAGATGAGATTATTAGGGAAAAAGAGGACAAGACTTCTGTAAAGACAGAAAAAAGGCAGTAGGGTTCTGGTGGAGGCAGAGGTGCTTCGTGAGTTAAATCAGTCGGGAGTTGCAGGCTCAACAGCCCAACCCCACCACTCGAACGGGACCTGTGTTTCAACTCAATATCCAAACTGCCAGCTGCATCACACACAGAGGCACGCTGTGAGGCTAGCATTGGGACACAGCCTGTGCATCTCTGCTCCCAACATACTACCAAGTCAGCCAAGCATAGGTAGAGACCAGATGTGCAAAACTGCAGGTGGGCTGTGTTTTGCACAGACCAAATGAAGGCCAGCAAGGCATTACAGCAGGGGTTTACATGAGAAAATCATCAGAGCTTGTTTCAGTTTGGTCACTCTGTCCCTGCTTCTCAGAGTGAACGTTACCTCTCTAGTGAGGGTGATGCAGCTCAGATATCTCTTTCCCTAGCTGGGGGCTACTATGCTGTGATTTCCCCATCACAAAGTAGACTTTGAGGTGGCATTTCTTGAATTTTCTTACAGCATAGTCTCTGCACAATCATCACACCTTGGAGAGACTTAATCTACACTTGCAGTAAAAGCTTCCAGGTTCTTTGGTGTCTTTGGCACTTTTACAAAGTAACTAATGAAAGTATTGGAGGCAAATGGCAGTTGGCAGGTTTCAGAGGGAACATTGGCTATGGTTTTTAAAAGTGGAATGATTTTTCCTTCGTACTGCATTTCCTGTGAGATCCTGCCCTTTAACCTGTCACTAAATCTCAGCGTAATTACACCATTAATTTTCTCTGCCTAGCATGGTAAAACTTAGCATAAACTGGCTTGGACAGCATAACCTGAATTAATTTTGCATTGCCCAAGTTAGCTCAAATGCTATTTGGGACAAGAAAAAGCCATATGCAATAGTGGAAACAGCAGTAGGGCATTACAGATTTTCCTGTAAGAGGGAATTTATCCAGAGAGCCAAGAAGCGGAGCTCATGCTGGGGGTGGACGCAACAACAAAACTGAGAAAACATGTTAAGGATACAAGTATTGTCCTCTAAAAGACCTAAGAAGTCTAGAGTTGAGGTCGATTTTCAAAGCCATAAACAGTTTGAATCACAAAATCAACTTGCTTTACATGAAGAAAGCAGATATCATGAAATCCCCTTTTACCAAGTTGAATCAAAGCAAGTGGTGCAACTGATCTGAGATCTGAGCATAGGTGCTGGTATCACTCACATTCCTCTACCACAACCGCATGGTGGGCAACTGGAATTTGTAATTTACAACTGGCAGGCTGCAGACATGTTCTCCCAATATGTTAACTGTTCTCTTGATTTGTATTGTTTTCTCCTAACATCATAACTCCCTTACTAGGCTTTGTTGTGGACAAGGTTATGTACATGGCAAAACTTCCCATATGGAACAGTTTAATGGCTCCGGGATATCAATGCAATCACTGTGGTTTGCAACAGATGAGGCTTGGTTAGACAAGGAGCCAGTTACAATGGGTGTTTTTACAATTGTTTTACACAGCTTTCCTATCACCACTTGGAGGTAAAGCAGACAAGAGGGGTCTTCAGGGATGGAGAGGCTGGCCAGAAGACACATGTTGGCCAAAAGACAGAAGGAACCAAGGAAAGCAGAAGGTTATCAAATAATGTTCATGGCTGCATCTGCAGTTCAATTAGTTACCAGTCCTGTAAGTGCCATTTAGCCACTGATCTTACTATTAGCCACGAAGTGGCCATTAATTCTCCTCTAGGTTGTGACTAATCCAATCAGTCAGGCCAACAGCCAGTGCAGAGGCAACAACCTAATCTCCTCCAGCTGTTTCAGCCCTACTTCCAGTTTCTCCATCCACCTCCACCCCCAGAGATCAGGTTACGTTGTGCAACAACATGCATGCTAATGTCACCTTGTGGGCAGAGAAATGTATCTACAAACTCAGCACAAAACCCCAGGCTGAAACATCACAGCCCAAATAACATATCACAGTACTGAAAAATAGAAGAAAATCCCTAATGGTTTGCATGAGGGGTTCAAGCTAGGTTCAAATTTAGGCTGGGGCTACATTCCATAGAGTAAAGGTGATGTATAGGTCCTCAGCTTGGAATTTCCCTCTGGGTTGCTCCCGTTGCAAAGCAATGCGGCATGACCACACTGCCTGCACATGCTGATTACTGCCTGTAGTTTGTGTTTTCTCCTTCTAAACCACCCTGAGAGAGGCAGAAGGTGAGCAGTGGTGCAAATGGGTCTGATGAGGCTTGAACACACCCCTGCACTTCTGCTAGTTTCTGCACGCACCAAGCATCTACAGGCTTGTCAAGGGCATGTGGAGCAGGTGAGGGCCAGTATGTTCCAAGTGTTCCGGGAGACAGTGGAGATGGGAACACTTTAGGCCTCCCCAGCTTGGTTCAGACAAAAACCTACCTTTGGCCCTTCCACAGACTCAGTTAATCTCAAATACAATAGAGGCACAGATCTCCTCCTCTCAGGGTCAAAGGAGAGGGCAGGGTCTGAACAAATAACAACAAAAAAAAATCAACTAAAACAAAGAAGGACATTTACATGAGGAGAAGGAGCTGTGTAAAAGCAATGACATTTCTAATGGAACAAAAAGTATATTAGCTGAAAGCCAAGTACTGAATCCAGGGAGAAGATTTGAATCATTCCCTTGGAACTGTTCCACTATTAATAAAACATTAACTGTTCATTGAGGGAGAGCACACGTGTGTGCATCAATCAGTAGCCTGGCGGGTCATCTTTTGAGAGGTTAGACTTCCTGAGCACCAGTCCCTCTTCTAGTAAATTGTTTATCCAAAGTGGAACAACTTCAAGAGGAGAGGCTGAGGTCTTCCTGACTGCCTCTGCCTTGGCTTGCCCAGTGACAGAAGAAATGGACATGTTCCTTAACTGCTCCACTATTCAGTAAAGGTAACACTCACAAACCTCTTCCTTTGTTTCTCAACAAACAGAAATAATTTGGGGTTTGGTCAGAAAAACACCTGGAAACCAGAATCCCTCTCAGTACTGTATTACTTGGATTTACCTTTGCATTTTTTCAGCTACAGACCAAGCCCCAGTGTTAATCCAGAGGAAAGAGCCTTTTCCAGCCCCAATTCTTGCTGTTGTTCCCAGCCATGTAACCACAACCACAGACCTGCCAGAAGATTAGTGCTCTCATTCAAAACATAAGCTGACTAGATACCACACAGAGGCCATGGGATTTCTACAAGCACTGCCGAAAGCAGCCCCTCTGATAGTAGCCAAGAATGGCTCCTCTGTAAGAGCCAGCCGTCCTGCCTTACACCTCAAGATGCAATGCACATGCCTGGAAAGAGGAATCTGTCCTAACTCATACACATACTGAGTGGCAGGAGCCCCAGTGCTGAGGCATTTTCAAGCCAAGGGGAATGCAGCAGAGCAGAGGGGTGAGAAGGAAGCAAGAGTGACAGCCCCAGGAGCAGAGGGTCTGGACCTGAGAGGCACAAACCACTGCAAGAACTCCTGCAAGAGATTTGGTGTCCAATGCATAGAATGGTCTCAGAGTCCTGTTTCTTACTACAGAGATCCCTTGTTGCCTCCTGGTACTGAGATGAGAAGGAAAATAGTACTCTTAGCACATCTAGAAAATTCCTCTGCACTAGAACATTACTATTTACTTTGTAACTCAAATTTCTATATAGAACTTAAAGGGGCAAAATTGCACTGAAACAGTTGGGATAAGGTTCTAGGGAACAGGCGTGGACAATTTGACCATACAAATTGGTTGCAGATCAAGATGAAAAGCACCAGATGGATTGCTTCCCTGACATATTGGAGCTTTTCCCTTCTCACTGTGCAGTGCCAATGTTGTCTGGGTGCTTTGCATTCCTTTCCAATTCAGAAAAGTCAGCTTTGTGAGCCATCCAAGTGGATGGCTGAGCTAGATCAAATACAGGGCATTCTTTGCTAAGTTAATTAAGAAGTTAGTAGAAAGAAGATTACACCAAGCCCTAGGAATTGCCTGGCACATCTCTGCTAGACAGAAAACAGCAGCAACTTCCACATGAATAAGCCTCATGTTGGAAGGCCTGCCATTAGTCCTGAGCTAATCAAATCTAGGCAGTAGTAGCACAGAAGACATACCAGACTGAAGTATCTTGAGAGTTCATATCTTCCTAGAAAAAAAAATCATTTCTCAATTACTTCTTAAGGGAATTACAGATGTGCTTAAAATGCAGGATAAGTTCTTTAAGTCCTGCTAAATCTGAATGGGCACAAACCAGCTCCAATGTGGAGCAGAATCACAGAAACACAGAATACTTGAGGTTGGAAGTGGCCTCTGGAAACCCCCTGCTCAAGCAGGGCCACCTGGAGCTGGTTGTCCAGGACCATATCCAGACCACACCTGAGTATCTCCAAGATTGGAGACTCCACATCTCTGGGCAACCTGGGCCAGTGCTTGGTCAAATTAAAAAAAGAGAAAAAAAAAGGAAAAAAAAAGAAAAAAAAAAAGGGAAAAAAAGGGAAAAAAAGGAAAAAAATGTTTCTTGATGTTCAGGAACTTTATTTGGGACCTAAAAATGATAACCTTAAGAGCAACGTACCATCATGAATTTCTTTGAATATCCCTGAATTTCAGAGCAGGTTTTGAACATTTGTAAGAGCTGCCTAGAAAACACCAGTCCGACCACAACACCAAGTACGAGCTGGGCCAATTCTTTGAAAATATCTACTATAAACACATACTACATGTTGCCAAATCATATGAATAACAACAGAAATTATACCCACACTGCAAATATGCATCATTATACATTCTATGATCATGTATACAGAAAAACACATTTTACATAGAATCACGTGTATATGGGACATACACACACTGACATTTATCTTCTCCCGCCTTTCTCAACCACGTTGGAAACAAAGACATTTAGTTTCACCAAAGCGAGAAACCTCTTTTAGAGGAAATAGAGCAGACTTAGCAGTCTGGCTCTCAGGTTCTTGTATAAAATTACACACAAATTACACTAAAAATCTCCTAATGGTTACGGGAAAGAGTTCTATTAGTAATTAAGAGAGAGATCACACTGGGGTAAAAAAAGAAAGAGATCAAATCAAATCTAAAGTACCATAGCTTTAGTGAATCTAATGTATTCATGACACCACAGGAAACCTGCTATTACTGTGCAGAAAAATTTAAAAATTCCAGGTTCCTTGCAAATCAACTGCTAAAATCATTAAACCTTCCTGGAATAACAGTATATTCCCTCATGCCTTAGCTAGACCTGTCAGCAATCGGAGCCCTGAAGAATCTGCCATGTCTTCTGGTTACTGCTCTCCTCCTTGTGGTCTTTCAATCACGTCAAAATGTTCATCTCAAGGGCAGAGCACAGCTGTCTGACTTCTTCTGGAGCCTACCAGAACTATGCCTGAAATGACCCCACAGCTGTGGAGGGACAAGCCAGCCCCTCTGCTCTGTGAGATGGCTCCGTTGGAAATCTGGGGCTCTCCATGGGACATGATCATTCCCCCCTGCCTCCTCCCTCTCCTCTTGGAACACATCCATTTCCTCTCTTCCTTAACATATACTCTTCCCTCTTCTGAAGCATCTTTTGCATTTATCTATTGTCACTGCACGCACAGCCTGTATCTCCTTTATATCCTGTTCCCTCTCGTCCACAGCTGTCCAATTTCCTGCCCTGTAGAGGGGCAACTCTGCTCATAGGGAATGGAACAGCACCAGCAAACTACTCTCATGTTGCAGAACATACAGGATGGGCAGAGATGCCCAAGAGCTTAATAATGAGACAATTTACAAAGTAAGGCATCTGTGAACTTTACATCAGCACAGTACATTACTGCTAGGCCTGTATGTAAATGCAGAACTATTTCAACTGACTTGGACAATTGAGTTATTATCTGTTTGCAACAGGGTGTTTGTCTTTCAATCATCAAGCAATCAGAGCAAAATATTGATTTGTATAATCAAAATTTTAATTACTTGCATTAGTGAAGTTTAATTAAATTACACTTAATCACATTTTTATTTAAAACTAATATTTATTTTAATTGAAAAAGATACCTTTATATTTTCAAATACTTTGTTTTTATTTTATGACATTTTCAGAAATACTGACAGCTATAAGACTTTCTCTGAGAAGATTATAACAAACTGAAAGACCAAGGAAATCACTTAATAATTTTAGTTATACTTAAATTTTCCTAGAAGAATGTCTTGAACAGAAATCTAACCTTTCGGGTTTTAACAAAACCAAACATTTCTTTGTGAATCTTTTTCCAACCTCTGCAACTGGATCTATGTCACTATCACTAAAAATCTTAACAATATGCAATTGCTTATGTTGGAAAAAAGCTCTAAGATCATTGAGTCCAACCATTAACCCAGCACTGCAAAGTCTGTCACTAAACCATGTCCCCAAGTGCCGCACCTACACATCTTTTAAATACTAGATGGTGGCTCAACCACTTCCTTGGGCAGCCTGCCCCATGCTTGACAACCCTTTCAGTTAAGAAATTTTTCCAAATATCCAACCACCCCAGTCCCCTCAGCCACTTCTCATAAGACTTGTGCTCCAGAGCCTTCACCATTTGCTCTTCTCTGGATTCACTCCAACACATCAAAGTCTTTCCTGTACTGAGGAGCCCAAAACTGGACTCAGCGTGGCCTCACCAGTTCTGAGTACAGGGTGATGACCACTGCCCTGGCACTCCCACTCCATGCCATCTGTGAACTGACTGACTCCATCCCCTCATATCTCAACCAGTCTCCTAAAAAGGCCAAAGTCTGCTCTCTAGAAGTCCAAGGTGGCGGTTCTGCTGAGTCTCTCCTTACTCCTCCATGAATCAAAACTCTATCATTTCATGGCCACTGTGCCCAAAAGACCTCCAACCAAGTTTTCCTGCTACACAACAGCTTCCTGCTCCTCCTCTTTGTTGCCATGCTGTGTGCATCAGTGTAGGTGCACCTCTGTTGGGTTTTTGATCCCACTACCTTTCTGGAGGGGAGAAACCCTAATTCCTACATGACTTACATTATAGTTGTCAGTAAGCAATCAAGCACAGGGATAGTACATTGTGTTTTGGTTGATGCTACCCCCATATTTAATTTTTTTCCCATCAAATCTCTTAGAAAAAAAAAAATCGTAACAACCCTTTCCACAGACTTCATGATTATTAAACCAATACCAAGCAGATGAGGACGCAGTGATGATGCATTACTCTCCTGAAGTACAAACCATGGGTGAATGTATAGAAGAATGGTGATGCCAACCTTGCAAACACTATTTGGGATAGCTTGGATCCATGGCTAAATTTAAGCTCAAAAGACAACTCTTACCTCTACAACGAACATAAGCAAGTGTTTATTCCTGAGCAGATTTGAAACAATGACTGGTGAACCAGCTAAGACATTCAGAAGCAAAAATTTTTGCTTGTAAGTGCAAAGGATGAGGACCAACTTTTGGGTTATATTTTTGTAACTTTACTAATAAAGTAATGTAAAGCAAAAAAAGACTAGAAATTATGTGTCATTTGAGAATTTACAAATCTTTAATTTTTCTGTAGGATAGTATCATATTTTCATAAAAGCTCTTCACAGTCTAGGCAAAGAGATTATACATATAATTAAATCTAGTTTATTAGTATGTCTCTATTGACCCTAAGCAACCACAATGTGTGAGCAAAATGCAAACACTTGGTAAGACAAAAAGAACAGAGAACTTAGGAAAGTCTTTAGCTACAAATAAGAAACTTGTTATGTGGGAAGTACTTGACCTGTCCACAAACAGAGAAAGTCTTTTAGAAAGATTTGTGCTACATATGGAACTGTATTGAACCAGAGAGTACAGGCACACACCTCCCTCCAAAGGCAGATATAAAATGCTTTAGTTGTTACTTCCAGGCTGGTTTCATATATTGACAGGCAAAGCACCACTGGGTTGTTTGAGCACCTGAAAGAAGAGCACATTGCTGTCACCTGCGTGGCTCAGCTCTGCTCATCCAGGCAGCTCAGGAGAGAGCAGATCTTTCCTTCTCACATTCAGAAATATCTACCCAAAATTTCTGCAACACACAAAGAACTAACATTCAACCTGCAAAAACAGGAGCAAAAAGAAGCCGTTTCCATGAAGCTTTAGCAGGATCTACGATCACAGCTGGCAAAGGCTTTTGATAATGGGAAGTGGCAGAGGGAACTGATTTAACAAGTAAACGAAGTATTTTCTGCACCTTGTATATGCAAGTTTTTACCCTTGGGCATACTGTCAATGAATGTAACTGCAGCTCTCTCATGACAGCCCTGCATTCAATACCACTTTTTCAGGAGAAAAATGTCAGGGCTTTCAGGCAAACTGTTATAGCAGGTCATTGCTTGCAGGCCCTGAGTCTAATTATTGGCAAAACAGCATTTTAAGATTTAGCTACAGTTTGCACTGTGCTTGTTCTCTGGCCATTAACAAGTATTCAAATAGAATTAATTGGCTACTTGAAAGGTCATTTCAATAATTTTTGAAACAAAGCCTGGTGGGTTCTCATGCATGTGGGGTAAATGGTACACAGAGCTCAGCCTGCCAGCAGTCAAGTGTGCAACACACAGCTTCAGTGACAGAGCTAACTATTTCAGTCTTCAGATTAGTGACTCTTTTGTCTGTGCAGAACTACACATGAGCAGACCCTGTCTATAGTAATCTTAATCGCTCTGTATTTAGGGCTCAAACCATTCAGAGAAAGGGTACCAGAACAAACAAGGTGGAGGAAGGCTGGAGGGAAAGGAATTTAATTTTGGTGATAGCTACAAATTGCTTTTCTGCGCCTCCACCCAAAAGCATACATTTACCATTTAAAGGAATCATGGTTCAGAAACACAGCCATGTCCTAAGAGATTGCTTTTTCAAAACGTTCAAATATTCCTATTCTGAAGGCAGAATTTCTCTCATGTGTACATTTTTTTTGGTCAGGAGAGTATTTAAACTCTATGCTTCTTTTGTGGTTAACAGCTGCATTAAACAACTCAATCAGCACTATAAATTATACAATTAACAATCTATTGTTCTTGAGCCAGTCCTAAATTAAGAGCCAATGTGTAACTTGATTGCATTATTTGCATGGGGTTTTTTTCAGGGTTTTGATTATGTAACTTTTTCATGTTACAACTGGATTGGTACTTTAAAAGTAGTGTACCAGGGAAAAATTACCCTAACTGTACCTGTAGTAGCCTCTAAAATAGCCATTACCATGTGGAAAAGAAATGTCAGTATCACTGGGAAAATGTCAACATGCTGCTCTGGAGACACTATTTGAAAAATCAGAAATGATTTAAAGAAGAAAATGATCTCTCACTGCATTCATCTGTGGATATATTCAGAGATTTTTTTTTCCCTGAAGGTAATAGTAGAACTGCAAGAGATCAAGACAGCACAGAAGATGCAATGAAGATCTATTAGGTTGTGAAAGACACAGGGAAAATAAACAGGGGATCATTATTCCCTTTTCCTTAACACAGAGGAAATAGGCAGCAGTCAGTCAGGTTATCAAGCAGCAGATTTAAAACCAACACAAGGAAATACACTTCCAACCTCTGCAAAAGGTCCAAAGCACATCCTGAAAAAAACCGAAACTGATCAGAGCCACAGAGCATTATTCTTCTATATGTTTTTAACATAATAGCTTATATTCAAATTGTGGCTCAGGACTTCCAAAGCTGGAAAGGTTCCTGAAGTTGCCTTAAGGCACTCTGCATAATTTCTTTTGTCTCTTCCACGGGCTTTTGTTACTGCCCATTTCTGAATATAGGGCACCTGGCTATATGGACCGTTATGGAGAGCTCTTGTGCAGTGACTAGCCCTGGTGTAGGCACAGCTAGAAACAATTCTCTTAGCAGTAGAACTTACCCTAGTTTGGAGAAGGAAAAGAAGACAAGTTGATGTAAAGACCCTGAAGCTGCATCTTCAGCAGAGCGCTTCTTCACACACCAGTGCTGGTGAAAGTATTTCATAAGCTATTTCATAAGCTTAGTCTGTGTTTCCGTGATCATGGAGAATATGAGAAAGCTACAAATTAATATGTGCTGGCACCAGGACATTCAGAGACCTACAAGTCTGTCCTCAGCTTAACATAGAGTTCACGCAAAATAAGAACAGAGACAGCATTATGTATTTCGAATTGGTCATAAGCAACATTTCATATGTGAAACTTAGCATTCCCAAACTATTTGATCAGACTTTAAAAAGAGATTAGGCTAAAATAAAAAAATCATTGAGTTCATTTGTTCTGCAGGAAAAGGCAGTAAATTATCTGAATTAATGTTGCCATTGTGAGTTCTTTGCTGAAGTCCCTTAAATAAGTAAGCCATTAAAGTTTTTCCCCAAACCAGGGATGATGTCACATAGGAACCAAAACTGAAAAGCTGCATGACCAAAACTTGTGCTATCATAACCTACTGTCACAGCAGTCTGTTCTTGTCTGCAGACTCCCTGTGCAATCGCATGTTTGCACATGCAAATGTGAGAGAAGTGACTGAGGTTGAGCTTGCATGTGTGCCTTGTTCTCCAGGCAATTGAATTCAAAACAGGATATTTCTGTGGTGAATGCTCCAGGATTATTTGAAAGGAAAACTAAAGAGTGTCTCTCAAGACTTTTTATGAAGTTCTTCATTTAAAATTTCTTACTTGAAAGATCTTTTAGGATGATATTGCTTTATCTGAAAAAGCTTGGTAATCAAGGAAAAAAAACACAGTTCTTTCAACTAACTCCTTCCATCAACAACAAACAGATTCCATCTTATCTATTCTATGGTTTCCACATTTGCATGGTTTTAAAAACAAATCCAGCTCCAAATAAAAAAAAAAAGTACCAATTTAAAAATACCTCAGAAGCTGGTAAGCAGCCATTGAGTGCTAAACACTGCCATACACCATAAGGTGTGGTGGTTTACTCTTGTACAGAGATTTACATGGCGTCTGTTAATCTCAGGAGTGCAACATCAAGGAAAAGTTGTCTGAGTGCTGCCTGGTGCAGTAAGTAAGGCAGCAGTCAGAGGCCTTGTTCTCAGCAATACCCATCAGCCCTGACCTGTCCTCATTCATTTGGCTTTCTTAATTCTACAAGTTTTTGCATTTGGCAGGCTAGCAGAAAGCAAGTAGCATTGCAAATCCAAAAAGTGCTGTATCAGAGGTGCTTTGGCATATGGGAGAACAGGACCTGGGATCTGGAGGAGAAGAGAAGCTTGAACTGCTTTCAGATAAATCAGATTCCAAGAAGGAAAAATATCTGCCTTTTTTTTTGTGTAGGTCTTTCTTTTTCAAATGTTTTATTTCTAAGAAGTAGATCTTCTCACCTTTCTCCTTACACTGGAGGAAGGAAAAAAAATCAGTATAATTTCCATATGAGAAAAATGCAGTAATGCTGCTTTATTTAGGGTGGGTGGAGGGGATAGCCCACACTCCAAGCATCACAGAAGAAGACACCACCACATGCACCAGAGAGAAACAGTAAATACAGTAATGGTGAGGTGGAATTGGATATGTGCCCAGTGCCCCCTACAGGTGTCACTTAAACATCCCCTTCCCCAGTGTGTTCTCCTGGCCTGGCCTAGCCCTTGCTCAGGACTTTTTCCCTGAGGTCCACGTGTTTCACCCACCTACTACACTAAACTGAGAGAAGCAAGGATACTTTGCTGTTTGTACCATGCCAGTGCAGTCCATTTCCTGACCTCTTGGGTCCCACCAACCTTATATGAGACCAGTCCTGCTTTCACTACATAATTGTGGAAAGCAAAACTTCCATATCTTGGGAATTATCACATTTATATGAAGAGCAGGAGATCTTGTCTGGTGGGTAGAATTACCAGCCTATGCAGAGTTCCTTTTGAGAATTAATTACTTGCAAAGAGCACCAGAAAAACCCGGTGCAAGTGGCAGAATGACTGCATCATTGAGACCGACGGGTACTGTTTATTCCTAAACTGGTTTCCTTTTTCTGACTCCAGGCTGTGTTTTGTCCAGGATTTTGTCCTGTCCAGCAGGGTGTAGTGTTCCTGCTGACAGCGGTTAAGCCTATGCAGAGAAAAACAGTCGCACCAAGCCAAAGAGAGGCAGCACTTCTCCAGTGCATACTTACAGAGACTTTGCTTATATTTTTTTCCTGGATTACCTCTTTAAATGGTGCACATTTTTCATCTTTGCTAGAAAGGACAGGATGAAGTGGAAACTCAGTCTGACTACCCTACCACAAAGCAATTGATGGGAGCTTCCTGTCTTCTTGGTTTAGCTCATGGAATAACAACCTCTACAACCACCACCTCAGCCCTTTCAAACGACCTCACAGTAGGCTTGTCAGACATCCCAAGTAATTATTTTTCATGTTTTCTAGTTTTCTCTTTTGAAGGCTAATAATCTGTCCACTCCACTTCAGAATGTCATGCCTACACACCCTCCAATCTTTCAGCAGAGACCTCAGAACCTCAGCAGAGTGCAGCTCTACAGCACTCTGCTGGGACTCCATACTACTGCAAGTCAACTGGGCCAGGTTTCAAAGAAAGATAGAATATGACAGAAAAAAAAATGCTCCAGAAGCCAGTAAAATTATCAGGCCCACAAAGAAAGCGTTCTAAAAAGAGGAGCACCTGTTTACTCTGTGGTTAACTGCATGGGAAAGTTAGGGGGAGATTTCTGAAGAAAGGAGGAGCCTCATGGTACGAGTAAATGCTAAGATGGGTAATTAGAAGTTTGTGGTTTCTGTCCTCAATTTTTGGTATCTTCATGTATCTAAAAATGTGCCATCTGTCAGCTCAGAAAACAGCAAAGCAGGAGTCAAAATCAAGGTCCAGCTCTGACAAGGTAACAAAGGTGGCTGCCATCAGCCTGGAAGACAGATCCTTCTGTTATTTTAGCTAACAATTAGTGGCAGGTTGATATAAACCCAATAAATCAATGAGTAGGCTTTCCTAGCAACGGGTTGTTAGGAGTGGGTTGCCATGGTCTTGGGACCGTGTGAACAGTGGTGCTGCTGCTGCACCAGACTCTAGGTACCACCACTGCTGCAGTTGTCACTGACTCAGTCCTCACCCTGTCTGGCCAGTGGCAGCAGCTCTTCCAGGGTGGCCAGGAGCCAGGCAGGCCCAGTGCCATTGTGCCAGGAGAGCTGTGGATTTGCCAGGAACCTACCCAAAGGTTCCTGGGAGGTTGCACAGAGAGGACTATGTCTTATCACACACACAGGATTAAGTTAAGATTCAATTACCTGTGTGTTCCCTAAGCAGATATCTAACTTAGCTTACAGCTCTTCCAGCCATGTGGGCAAACCCAAGGCAGGGAGCCACACGGCACGGTGCCGTCCTGCCACTTGCAGACTGCTGCAACTGGAGCTGCAATTTTGTAATTTGTCTTGCACGTGGTTTCTTCCATGAGTTAAGCATGGCTGAATCAATATAATTTTTTTCTTTTATATTTCAGGGATTATTTACATAGCCAAAGGAAAATAAATCTCATAAGGAGGAATCTTACTGCAAAGGGTAAAATCTTTAACTTGTTCACAGCAGTAAATTCCATGGAACTTAGCCAAGGTAGGCCAGCTGAGTTTCTGTCCCTTCATCTTTAATGATGGAGGTAAAGATCTGGTACAGATTTTTATGATACAAAAATGCTTTATAATGCAAAACAGACCAACTCCATACAAATGTTCCCAACATTGAACTTATTTTCATAGCAGACATTTAGGAGAGAGCTGCAAAATATTTGTGACTTGAGAAACTTTTACTAGAATTAGAACAAGAAAAAACAATCATAAAGCAACCATTAATGTCCAGGGCAATTTTCAAAACCTCTTTTGCAGTTTTCTCTCCCCTCCTTTTTACAAATGTGGGAACAGTTAACCACTCAGGAAGAACACTTTGTAAATTTGGAAACCTGAAAAATTCCCCTGTTAGACTCAGCTCACATTAAAACAAAGAGTTTAGATGTTTTCTCTAGTGAAGAATAAATATATTTTGTGTGACAAAATACAAAACATGTTTTCTCCCCACACAGTCAGCTGAGATTTAAATAGCTCTTTAAAAGTGTAATATAACAACCAGGCTAGCAGTTCTGCAGTGCAAAAGTAAGGGAAATCTTTCTGAATTTTTACAAAGCACACCAAGAAAAGAAACCCAAACCGCCAGAGATCAGATCTTACATCCCCTCTGAGGGACGAAAAGACTTTGTTACAGCTACAAGAAGTCTGCACAGTAGTGATCTTGTCGAGGTAAGACTAATCGGCAATGTCCTCTCCCTTCCAGCCAGCAGGACTCCCCCGCCAGCCAGGGCGACTTCGTACAGCTCACAGGGTGAGCGCTGCTGCCCTGTCTGTGAAACTTGGAGGCAGCCTGGTCAGAAACTTGTGACTCAGCTCCATTTCTCAGCTTTCCTAGCAGCTTGGAAAACCTCCTCCCTTCTTCTCCATCTCACTGCAGTACCCACCTCCAGATCCCTGACACTGGGCCCTTCTGGTCAGACTATTTTTGTGCATGTGTGTCAAAACCCATCTACTTTTTGACGGAGTGATACACACACCATCACAACATCTTCAGCAAGCTTTCTTTAAGCCCTGGCTTCAAAGAGCCCAGCTGTAACTATGAATAACTGGTCTTTCCTGCGGTACGTGCAGTAAGAACACTGACACCATGCACTCTCCAAGTAATTGTGAAGGTGCCAAGAGAAGCAGAAGAGATCAGCATCTCCTGCCTAGAAGAAGGCATCTGGTAGCTCAGACAGCAGGTGTCTTATATTTTTGTCCAATGCTTGTGGATAAAGAGACAACAAGGTACCATGCTTATTTGCACTATCTGTAGTGTTGTCTGCAGCTGAGAAGCTCTTTAGACTCTTCAGAAACAAAAATCTCTACAAGGTTTGAGAAATACAGTGCTTCTCAAAACCAACAGACACCCTCCCTAGTATAGTGTTAATAAGGGCATTTTTTTGGTGAAATATTATTTAAGTTGATCACGTAAGAAAGCATTGGGCTGATACAGGCAATAGAAGAGCACAGAAACAAAATGAAGTTTTAAAATTACCAAAACAAACAAACAAATCTAAAAAGGATCTCTCTCTGAACTATACAAAATTTTTCAGCCTAAGCACAACATGGCATAACTTTATGTTCACATGTCTGCACATCTTCTTAACAACCAGAAAAATGTTGCACGTGGATGAAAAGAGCTTTTTTGACAAATTAAATCCACAGGTAACATAATCACAAAAACTGGCAGTTTCATGCCATCCTGTATTCACACATACTGGTTTGCACTTACCTGTACATCTGTTGTATGTTGGGAAGCTCAAAAAACCAGACCCATGGTCTGGATGTAAATCAAACATCTTTACTACATACAAAAACAAGCACTCTATCCCTATTAAAATTCAACAGGAGTGATATAGCAAAATCTTTGCAGATTACTTTGAAAATTTAACTTCAGGGTAGTTGACCTCTTTTATAGCCACAAGGAAGATTTTTCACAAAAACTCACTCAAAAAACTATTATTACAACTGAAAATCTTTCCATGTTCCCATGAGATGACTGCATTGCATGTTATCCTGGAGACAAATATTGCAGGACAGACTTGACAAATCCAGACAACATTAAAAGTAAGTGGATGACGATTTATCTGCTGGGAGAAATCCAGCCAGTTCTAGACTTGTTTACTAGCCCCAGACCAGAACAGCTCATCAAACTGCAGTACTTAAAACCAGAGTTGTAGATCTAATATTTAAAACTGTGTTTTGGGAACACTCTGTGTACACTGAAAACCTTGGACTGGATTCAAAAGTTACATTTGAAACTGTCATCTTCTAACTAAAACAATATACTCCTAAATACTCGCTTTAATTGATACCTTAAGCACACCTTGTTGATTGAATTTGTTTAGTGAATGCAGGTAGAAAATTTTCAACACAATTAATTTTCACTTATTTGAATGTCTAAACAGTTTTACAGTCTCATGTTTCCTCCTGATTAAACTGACTTTCAAATGCTGAAGATTGGGGTACAGTTTATTCAATGTCTTCCAGATTTTTGGCTGCATAATTCTATAAATTCTGTGCTGATACTGAATGGAAATTTCAGAGTTTGGATCACTTTAAGTTGGTTAAGGCTTTAGTAAAAGCTTGTGAAGGAAAAAGAAATAACCACACCTTATTTAAAGGTGTTGAAGATTTTTATAATGAATTTCCTTTAAAAATCAACATCCCAGTTTCCCGTTAAAAATGTGGAGTTTCAGAACTTTTAATGAAATTCGTAAAGGAATATCCAATGTCTTTCATTGAACCAAAGCATGTTAAGAATAGTCCCCTGGTAAGGGAAATGTAATTAATATTAAAATTAAATGCAAAGTTATATATTCATAAAGTCTACATGCGGTGGTTCTGAGGACACTGAAGACCATTTGGCACCATGTATGTAGGACCTCAGGCAAGCCACCACTTCTTTTCACTGTTGCAGAATGAGAGAAGATGAGTGCATTATGGAAGCTGAACAGATTTATTCCAAAAGGTTATTACATTGTTCTCGGTGCTCTCTTGCAAGTGGTTCATCAGTGACATAATTTTTATCTCTCATATATGACACAATGTCTTTTGTTTACTTCTCTTCTGTTTCAGGGTGTTTATGTGCTCTGTTGAAAAGATGTACCATGGCATCTAACTTTAGTAGAAGTAGGTAAAAAATAATTATCAGTTAAGACTAATTTGAGTAATGGCTTCTTGCTCTGCTGAGAAGACCACAGTGGCTGAATAGAGTGATCTGAAAACTCCATGAATTATTCCAGAGACAGTGTGTCCAGAGCCAAGCATGGCCATGTTGTCAGGAACAGCCTCTGTCTGCAGAGCTGGGTAGGCACCAAGTTAGCAACCACCAGCTACAAGGTCCAGTTGGGGTTCATGACAGGTCAGTAACACCCACCTTTCAAAGCTGCAGCAAGAAAAGCTGGAAGGTTTCGAAGAAAGGAGAGGGTAAGGATGTGAATAAGACACTGTTGAAATCAGTAAGTTTTCTACATACAGTCTGGTACTCATACTTTGAGTGCTGAAAAGTCTGGAGAGGGCAAAAGGGAAAGATAAAAAGACACAGAGAACTTGAAAGCAGAAGAAAATGTCATTTACTGGAAAGCTTAATGAGTGAAAAACAATTAATTTTATATAAAAAAGGAAAAATGTTCTATGAACAGCAAAATTAATGCATGAATTCATATCAATTTTTGGTGTAAAGTGGTTTGATGTAAACAAAACTTGGGGAAAAGTCTCCCTAGTCTGTGTCTCTTCTGACTCCACTAATCTGATGACCCACGGTGCAGGTGGCCTGCCTAGAAATACATTCACACTGACTGGCCAGCCTTGTGCTGCCATAGAGTGTGTGACAGCTGAACTCTCCCTTCTGTGAATCTCTCTCCTCTACTCAGGCCAACTTTTCATCAAGTCGGCATGAAGTCTCTTCTTTAAAAACCTCTACACTCTTTCACATTTTTTTTGAAATCAACAAAGTATTCTAAATGTGTTACATAAGAAGGTGATGGACGAAAGGAGATCACAAATCTTGTCATTGCAGGATCCAGACACAAAATCAGGCTCACTTGATGACTGTAGACATGTGTGTAGCTTCACCATGAAAAGATAGTAAGAGTGCTCTTTAATCTGAAAAAGCACAATATCTTTTTAACCTGAAAAACCTTGCCAAATTCAAGGCAGAAAGGTTGCCTTAACAAGTGAAGGCAGTAATTCGCCTTCAAGTCACTGAAGAGCTGATTCTGCATCTCTTATGTGTTCAACATTAGATGTTGATTTGAAAAAAAATCATGTTTTACCCAAAGTGGATGAAGTATGATGGCCTAACAAAGGCAGGGCAGATATGCAACCTACCATGCAATAGGTTGATATTAGCAGGAATTCTGTGAGCAGTCCTAAAAAGTGTGCTGGATGGGCCTGCTGTGAATATGGGCCTTCAAACAGCAGAGACTGCAAACCCTTCAGAACAATTTTCTTTGCAGCAGCAGCCCAAGCACCACCCTGCTTGGGTTCTTTATCTAAAACACCCTATAATCCATCAATCTACACAAGTAAGCACAGCTCACAGTATGCCATTGGAAGTGATTGCTATCCCTAACCACGCACTTTTTATTCAGGAGTGCTACAGCACTTCACAACTGCTCAGTGCAGAGGCGAGGCAAATTAGGGCTGCAAGGACCAGACACAACAAAGCTCTGTGTGTGGCAGCCTGTGCTGGCCATGGTGCAGGATCATCCTGTGTCCTCCAACAGGTGCTGCCTCTGGAGGAACACCGGGAGAGTGAGCACTTAGTCCAGTTGGAGTTAACTGGCTATTTCAGACAACACTTGCCCCTTTTTAAAAAGAAGCTATGAGACTGCAAAGTATCCAAGACCTCATGCTATGTTGTAGTTAGGCAAGGTGCCTCATTCCCTTTGCCCCCAGTGCCTGGGCTGCTGCACTCCCTCGCCCAGCACTTCTGCAATTCCAGCTCAGAAGGACAAGTTCCAACTTCCAAGCCTCCATCTTCTCCACCACATGCTTTCTCGAGGATCCAATAAACGCCTGACCTTACTTGGCTTGGGAGCATTTGCTGCAGCAGACACAAACAGAGCAGTCTGTAAGTGGAACACTTCCTCTGGGATTGCGTCCTCCCTCCATGCTGAGTCTCACGGGCCGGGCTCAGTCACTGCTTGCTCAGGTAGGCTGGCAGCAAGGAGTGTCCCACCAAAACCATTTACAGAGCAAGGCTGGTGGAACCTCACGCTCTGTAGGGAGAGTATTGTGGCAAAATGCGTCTGGCAGGAGGAGATAACTTGCAAAAACCTAGGGTGAGAAGAGTTGGCAACCCTAACAAGCTGGATTCCCAACACGAACATGAAGGATTTGGCAGAACTCAAATTACATTTTTAAACAGTTACTGTAAGTATAAATGTTATTTTATCCACCCCCTTGAACTGGATCATCCTGGCCAGCCACCAGGCAACCACACCCACGCTCTTACTTTTACAGCTGCAGAGATGGGGTCAAGATTGTCTATATTCTGTGTAACTCAAAACCTATTATTAAAGTAATTCATTTGCAAATAAATCATCCCCATTATGAAGCTCCAAGTAAAAAAAGGAATAAAATAAGAGCTTGTGAGCTTGAGCTCATTTGCTGAGTGCAAATCCTGCTCCCTTCCCTGAACACATTTAAATCATTAACAAGAATTTGGTCACCTTAGGGCAAAGGCAGCTCCTTATTTCATTCAAATTTGGGGAATTTGACACAGTAATCATTAAAGAAAAATAGACAACAACAGAAATATCACAAAACAAACCCCAAGGTTTATCAGGTGTTTTCTCTTCACAGGAAAACAGAAAAGGTATTACAGAACTCAGAGGCCTAACACTGAGCCTGAACATGACTGGGAACTTTATTTTTAATTAATTTCAGCATTACTTTTATCAGATCATAAGAATGTAAACTTGATCCCAACTGAGTCAGTACAATGCCCCACTAACTTTGATGGAGGCAGGATCTCACCACTGTGGAAGGCTTGAAAATTGCTATGTGATTTCTGGGAGGAAACAAATAGGCTTATTTTCAGTAGCCCTTTGCATGATCCAGCTCTAAATACTTAGGTGTCCTGCATTTGTTCAGCACCAGCCTGCTCAAAAATTTTCTATTTCTGGTGGTGGGGGTTTTTTTTGTCTTCTTACAGGGCCATGTTTGCAAGTTTTTTCTGGATTTACAGTAATGTCACCAAAAGTTTTGTGTGATAAGCCAGAGATATAACACATTTTCTTTCACTCTTACAGTAAAAATCTGAGGTTTGTTTACTTTTGCAAGTCTGCACCTGGTTATTTTTCCAGTACTTTCTTCCATGATTCTGTAAGACACTGGATATGCATGAGAACTGCAAACGACTTTATTGTTAATCAAACCTGGCCTTCAAGATTCATTATATCTTCAAATAAAACAAATAAAGGAATAAATTGTTATTAAGCATAGTGTTATTTTGTGTCTGTTACAATATTCACAAATATACAAAAAGATTAGTCAGCTTTCATGTGATGAATTAAATCCACAGGATGAACTTTAAAGTGATACCACATCCATTAAAATATTACACTGAAATGGAAACATCCAGAGCCAAACTTTTGTCTTACATTGTGGTATAGAGAATTCTGAAAGAACTTTCCACACCATGTATTTCATGACTTTAAATAACCATTCTTATTGTAGTGTACCTTCTCTGGCCCTGTATTTTACAGCCTCTGATGATTTAGACACTCACTTGCTGCTGTGGCTATAGACCAGACCTTGACCAATACCTAAGCTGAAACACTTTTTATATTTTATTTTTATTTCCATAGAGAATATATATTTATATTCAGACATACTTTTGTAGTATCTACTTTAAAAAATCTTAGTTGAAATATTGAATTAAGTTTACTTTCATTCTCTAATGTGTACAAAAGCATAAAGTTAATTATGGGTGTTTCTAAAGATGCTGTGCTTCTTCTCAATAAGTAGTCATATGGCCTATAAACTTAAATTGACTTTTTCTACAGGAAGATTATATTTCCAGTGTTTTTTTCTATTCCTTTCAGCTAACACTTTAACACACACAAAAAAGCAATATTTTTATATATTAATATCGGCAATATCTGGAAGTCATTAAGTTTTCTGAATAACAGACTAAAATCGAAGAGTATCTAGTACAAGCAGAAAATGTATTTTTGAATGCTACATATTAAGCCCCACACTTTTTTCCTGGCTGTGGTCTACGTGACTTAGATCTCGAGTCTCTCACAGACAGAGCCCAGATCTTGCAACGTGCCTTTCTGAAAGGAATGCTGTGAGTTTCTGCTCAGAAATATTTCAGCAGCTTATAGGAGAGAAACAATAAGCCATCTGTCAGGCAAAGTCTGTGCTGTTGCAACCAAAGGGAGAACTGAATGAAAAAACTTGTACACACAGAGCAGACTGTCAGTAATTTACTGTTTTCCTCCACTTTCCCTTTTCTTTCCCTCCACGGGACCTACCTCAGACATCTACGGAGCACAACTGTGGTAACAACCTCTGAGGAGACCATTCCCACCACCAGCTCTCCTGCCACTGTTACTCTTGCACCACTGTCCACCCAACATCTGGAAATTACCTCATCCTTCATCAACACGTGTCTAGCTGTTAGAAGCTTGGGAACCTAGCAGTGATGCTCCCTGGTTTTGCCAGGGAATGGCCTCGTTTTACAAGTCTCAGGATAAAATTACCCATTACAACCTGCAGAGTTGGCACTCACTGCTTCTCCCCTATTTTTAGGTATTCCATATGTAAAAAGCAAAGTGGCACACTATTTTTACACTTCAGAGAGCGACATGCCAGGCAAAGGACACAGATGAGATTTTGGGGGGGAAAAGTATCAATGGTCTCTTATTCACTCATCTTCCAAAAAACAGCACCACCAAAACAAAGGCACAACTGTTCCCACAGGATAAAGGGCACATTGATAGTGCTCCTAAAAACAAGCTAGTGCACTCTTGACATTCCTGTCTTGTTGAATCTTCACTAAACTGTTACAACTGCTCAATTTCAATTTGTCATTATCACCAACAACTAAAATGGCCATAAGAGCAAAGGAAATGCAGAGCCAGTTGGGCAGTCTCAGCACACAAGCAAAGGTACCTAATGAGATATTGAAGAAACAGCAGGGCATAAATAAAGCAGAAATTCCAAGTAAATTATCTATTTCATCTGAATAATACTTACTGAATAATATTAATTTTTTGGTCAATTGCACAAAAGTCAATAGCACTGTGTCCAACTTTTAAATTGCTGATGCACGCACAAAGGCAGCAGTATCACAGGAGGTCACATGGGAGAATGTATCAGAGAGGACAAACCCTGCCCAGGCAAAATTAGAAACAAAAGCAAAAAAATATTTCAACAATATTGCAATTATATACCTTCCTATAATTTTGACAGGTCTATAAATATGAGGCCAAGAGGTGATGCATGTGACAGATTATGTGGTGTGATGACAATTCTGCTAAAAAAAAAAGTTATTTTTCAACATTTTCAGTAAACTGAAAGAAATCATCTCAGCTAGGAAGATGAAATAATTGTGTTCAAATTTGCAAAGCATTTTGAAACAAAGTCATTCTTAGTTATAAAATATTTTATGATATTTTTAAGATTATACAGAGGCTTCTAAAACTATGGCTTATCTTCCCCCAAAAGAAATAGTTTTCTGTGATAAACCCTTTTTTTTTGCAAAGCATATTGAATTGCTGCCTAGGTTCATTAAGGAAGTCTGGACTAGAACTTTTCACTCAACTGTTACTCTCTCACTCTTGTTTAGACTGAGATTTGTTAATGTAAGTGAAGAGCACTGGTATGTTCTTATCATGTTATCAGCCAACATTGTTCGGAAAAATGCATACTGTTTTCCAAAAAAATAACTGGAACAAGCACTCAGGGAAAGCACTATCACTATATGAAATATGAAGGGTGAAAAAAGAGAGACAGTTTATTCCTAATCTACAAGAATGCTGAAAACTGAGACATGTAGGGATGCTTTCCAAGTACTCAGAGCAAGAACACTGCTAAGTTTATCCCATGGAGATGGAACACCCCAGCATGATAAATATGACAGTAATTTTGTTGTCTTTATTGAGAGGACTGCCTGTGAGCTTATAGAATAATTTGCACCGAGCAAGGTCTAAGAAGATGTTTATCCTGCCTGCTGTTCTTAAAGCAAAATGATTTGTTTTTTCTTTATGCTAACCTATGGGTAATATCTTTCCAATTTTAACTTTTAGGGCCCAGAACAATTTTCCATGCAGTTACACTGAAGCTGCTCTGCATGACAAAATGTGAACAGAGGGGAATGTGTATCCCTTTGAACAGATACCTGGCTCAAGGGAGGGTCTAAAGAACAACACAGTAATTAAATACTTTAAAGAAAAAAAAATTTTCTAAAATACAAAATTTGAGTCAATATTTTAAAACACGGGAGTCAGCTTCAACAAAGGTGAAAAATTGCCATTGATTTCAGACACTGGAAGTAAATAACAACATTCCACATAAACACATGGTCATGGTCACAAGACGAACCGTGGTGACTCCTAAGAGGTGCAGAATATTAAATGTCAATCTTTATCATTAGTAAATAATGGTTAGTGATTTGCCTTTTTTGTTAATTAACTCCAGAATATGCCTCCACATGGCTCTTTTTATTTCACTTGTGCATCACCTTCTACTACCTATCCTACTTTGTGCTTATAATATTTCTTTTCAATGAATTATAAAAAAAGGACAGATGTTTCTGATTTTCCTCTATATGCATGACAACATCGAAATGTATTGTGGAATCTGGCACTGACTCACTCTTGAAGTAGATTTACCACATGTCCCAGTCACAAAACAGCAACACATAGTATAATGTTTCTGGAAAGAATCTTGCTGCAATAAAATGGATCACAGAAATTTTGCAATCTATGAATTCTGCACAGAATATAAAACACAAAAAATTGCTCTGATTAAGTATTTGAAATTGGAGCCAATTCACAAACCGGGGTGGAGGCAAAGAGGAGTGGATGGAAGTTAATTGTACTTTACAGGAAAATGCAATCTTGTTGAAAAATCAGTGCAAACTGCCGACCACAACAAATTTTTTAAATCATGCAGAACATCTTTTACAATCTGTGAAATACATCCAGTGAACATACTATTTGGAGAAAATGTTAATGAATTCATAAATCAAAAAGATTAGCATAAGTATCCAGTTTGCTGTGCCTTTTTACACAGGTGAAAAGTCTTCCCTGAATTAATACCAATTCTAACTAAACACATCCCATTTAGCGAAAAATCAACTCATGGTTTCAAAAACTCCCAGTGATGAGGAATGCATATAATATATGCCACAGGCCGTGTGTCCAGGCTTGAGGGTATTATTTCCTAGGGAAGTGCTTATAATCTTCAGATTCCCTTCATCCCCCTATTCAAAAGTTAAGCAGCTTGGTAAGCATTTTTCAGCACACACACACACACACCCCCCCCTTCACTCCCAGACTAAAACTTCTCTCATACTGATGGCATCCTTGCCCCAGACTGAAACCCTCAGATCATACCTTGAATCCACATTAGAAAAAAACCCATTAGTGTTTCTAGCCACACTGCTACTTTGGGAGTAAATAAATAAAACAGAAGTATTCCTTGTCTCTTTTTCTGTCTCTGTTCATAAGGTCCAGCATGTTTCCTGCACATTCTCAGACCACTCTTCCCAAAAATCAAGGAGCTGAGGAGCACACCAACCCATCCAGGAGCATACCAGCATGCCCAGGGCAGCAGGAGTGCTGACAAAACACATCTGTTTCCACCTTGTTTGACAAAATGGCCCATCAAGGTACTCTGGGCAAGTCACCCTAAGCCTTGGCAACTTATTTTATCTCACTTTTAAGGTAAAACTTAGGGATCCACAGCAGGGACAAGGACAGTGGAGTGACTTGTTCATAGTCATTACAGAAATGACAACTCACACAGACCAAACAACAAAGGCTCACTGTTTATTAAAGACAAATTTCTTAGGTGTTTGTGCATCTTCTGGACTGCATCCACAATTCAGAGCTCCCCAAAGCATTTCATTTCATAAAATACAGACAAGCTCAGGAAGCTGAGGGCAAATTTCAACCCATCCCTGTCTCCAATTAAGTGACCAAGACAGAGTGAAGTGTTCAGGATGCACTGGTGGGGTGACGGGGTAACAGCTGGTACTGACTAGCAGGATGCTGCTCCACCTGTCAGGCTTCGAGAGGATGCTTCTGGTTCTTCCCTCAGGGGAAGATCTAGCAACTCAGGAGTGGGGCAATACCTCCTGTGGCTGCTCCAAACACAGCTCAACTTCAGAAGGAAGCTTCACAGAGTTTCACAGGCTACTGGGAAGTTTCACATGCTGTGTCATTAAATAGAAACCTTCTTCTCAATCTGGTTTTACTCTCAACCCAACAACAAAACTTTTAGGAAATTCATGCCAGGAATGGGAAAGAAATGATCAAACAGTTAAAAAATTTCAGAAATGTAGAGAAACAGAATAATGTCAGTGTGACGAAGACAGATAGTGTTTTAGCAGGGTTTCTGGATGACAGGTCCACTAAAGGGAAGCTGCCAGCCATGTCTAATTTTTAAATTTTTTTTACACATCTTCCATTTTGTCTTTCCTATGTAGAGTATCACCTTTTTGGTAATTTGTAATTATAGATATATATTCTGTAATAATACATATTTTTGTAATTTGTTTCATATTTTGCATAGTAAAGCCAAAGTCCACCAAGATGCAAATGATTTGATGCACTTTAGACATACTTCAAATCCCCCAGATTTCCTACTACAGAAATAAAGGAAACCAGCAGTATCAACAACCACAACAAGCTGCAACAGGATGTAGGATGACATTTCCTAAAAGTCAACAGTCATCCTCAGGATCAGTGCACACTCCACTTCTCATCTGTGACATGCTCCAGAGGACTTGGTGAGAGCAAATGCATGTCCATGGGGCTGTTCATTATCAAACATCTGGAATGCTAATGTAAACACCTTGCATTTATTCACGCTTTGCCTTTAAAGACTTTTGCCAACATTAATAATAATGCTACTACTCACAGAGCTTTTGTAAGAATTAATTTGCCATGGTCATTAAAGTCCGCTGCTCTTTACCACAGTCACATAATAACATACTTGCTGTACTCACCAAAACAAAAAAAAAAACAAACCAAACCAAAAAAAAAAAAAAAGAAGCCAGCTGCAGTACATCAACATCTGCTTACAGGAATCCAGTGATTTTTTTCTCTACATGGTCTGGTGATGATATGCAGCCACATACTATAGTCTCCTAAATACCACACATGCTCTAACCTTCATATGCCCATCATCACAATACCTGCCAATCTACCATTTCTTCTCTTTCATGAGGACACTTGCAGTGTAAGCTGATTTACCAAGCAGTACTGTTACTGGCATCTCTGTGAACACTTCTCTGCCCTGAGTATGGCTCACCCCATCCTCCCAGCCTCTTCAGAGGCCTATGGAAAGATAGCAGCTTGCCTGTCACCTTGTTTTCTAATTATTACAGAGAATCCAAGCTTTGGACTGACAAGTCCATAAGGAAAGGCTAACATTGTTCAAATCCTGATGAGTTAATTGGTACACAGCACTGGTGCACGAAGAAACAGGCTGGGGTTGGTCTCTAAATTAAAGTTCCCTGCCCTGCTCCCCATTACTGTCTCATCAACGTGCCTCGCTACACTCCATATACTCCTCCTCCTTACCCTTTTTTTGACAGAGACCATTTCTCCTACTTCAGAGATGAAAATTGATGGCTTTTACCTGAGGATTAGTGCTTCACTTCACTTCAGTGCCTGGTAGTAGCGCCTCTTCTTTTCCAGTCTCTTTATATTTTCCCAGCCCTTCCCCAGTCTCCTCAGCCCCCTCCCTGGCTTCTGAGACATACAAGGCACAGAGACACCACAGCCCAGCATCATCCCTGGCTCCTCTGGAAAGGAAGCAAAGCTCCTGCTTCAGACAGTTCCTAAATTTAGCTGGGATGAATCTGGGATTAGACCATCAAAGCAGGGAATAAAACCAAGCCATCTCAAGTATCAGGCTGGAGTCTTAACACCATCCACTACATTGTGCTGGGGATTGCTGCTATCCAGCAATTCCAGTGTGCAACATCAAAAACGACACTGATAAAAACCAGCATTGAAATCAAAACAAGTAAAGATCAGACCTTTAAAAAGGACAGTATTTAGCATATATAATCACTTCCTCTCTACTTTTTAGTTTACTATTATTTTAATTTTTTTTTTAGGGAGAGCAATATTTGTACTAAGCCTGAGGTTGTCAGTGCAGTGCTTGAGCAATATCTAGCTGTCCATATGCACATGCAGAGGGGTGCCACCACACACCCCATGGTCCTGACCTGGCACCTTTACAAGGTAACTTCATGCACCAGGCTGCCACGGCATGCTGCAGTGCAAATGGACCCTGTGTTTTGCTCCATGACGGTGTTTAATTGAGTCTGTGAGCAGCTGGACAGGTAGACAGCCCTCCATGAGTCATGGATGCTTGTGCTCAGGGAGCTATGCCTAATGGAGGTAATTGCATCACTTTGGGAAGAGCAGGGGAGCCAAGGCACACCCCTGGGTAAATTGTGCCTGATTGTATGCTTGATTATAGGTAACATGCCTGGCTGTATGATCTCAGAAATCAGAGGCGGAAAAGACCTGCTTCATAACCTAACCACTGCCGTGGTGAAGTATATCTCCCTTCCTGTTGCAGGCAGTGAGCCTTTCACTGCTTTCCTTTGCAGGAATAGTCCACATTATTGACTGTTCTCCTACTTCTTGCTGGCTCTTGTTATAACCTTTTGTTATTTTCTGAGTCAGCCATTTCCAACAGTTAAGGGCTCCTGACAGACCCCACCCCCCACCTGCTTAGTGCTTTACTGAGCACACTGACTTGCTTCAAAGCAGGGAGTGGAGGCAGCTGCGGAGAGCCCTGTAGTGACAGGAAGTTCCTGCTCCCCATTACAGGTTTGGGGTGCTCATCCATAAGGCCATGATCCAGGGCAGGAGGCCTGACCCTGTCACCACGGGCATTCACGTTCTTTCCCTCCCCACTCTGCCTGTGCCACCCATGTCCACCCCTTTAAGCCACCTTCCACTTGTTTGCTGATCTCTTTCTGCACTGCTTGCTGTGTGACAGATGTCCTGAAGGAAAAGAACAGGAAATATAAAAGGATCACTTTCCTACAACTTTTTTCTTGTTTTTCTTCTCACTGATGTTTGCACATTTCAGTGGTGTTTGCTCTGGCCTCCTTAAATTTTTGCAATGTCAGTGGTTCAGCAAGTCCCACTACAACAGGACCCTGCCTGCACAGTGCTAATCCCAAGTGACAGCCTTCTTCCCTGTTATTATCTGCTGAGCTCTGATGTGAGATGCGTCACCGCAGGAAGCTCTTCCAAAATTTTCCGTCTGGTAAATGAGGAAACACCTCATGCATACAACAGGGAGTTCAGATGTGCATTTCTACACACCAGAGTCAACAGAACCTGCTACTTAATTATTTACTTTGTTTTTAACCCTGAGATGGCTTCTGTGCACTTTTGACCTGCTCCCAGTTTGAACAGTAATTACCTAATCACAAAATGGAAGTACATTCTGCATCAGTGGTGCATTTATTTAAGTATGAAATACCAGCAATTAAAGTGATTTATCTCCCCTTCTATGCATTCACTGCTGGAGATAAACAACAGTGAAAAGAAAGGAATGGGTCTGAAACTCCGAAAAGAGCCTCCTGTGTTCTGGTGACAGGTTCCTAAACTAGCTGAGGCTGCCAGCCAGCTCTGGAGCAACACAAGTTTTCAGACTCATAGCCATAGTCTTTTAGTGGAGCTCTTCAGGCATTTGTCAGGAATGCAACATTTTTAAAGATGTTAAAATAAAAGAAAACAGCCCAATTTTTGTTGTCAAAAGAAAACAATTTTTGTTGTCAAATGCAGAAAAACTCTGGATAAGAAAGTATTTGAGTGAAGCATAAACTTTTGTATAACACTGCAGAAATGTCTTGGTGTTATGGTTTGGGACCAATAGATCACTTTCTGACATGGTCCCTTGGATGCGGTGCTGGAGGAGAACCTCCTGTGTCACCCCATCACATTTGCTCATTACTTACTGCTACTTTGTTGTTGTTGGCACACAAAACTCTGAGAAATGCCTGGTTTCCCAAAGAAAGGCTTGGTGTGCACTGGTGGGACACACTGCTGGCTGCCAAACTGGAGGCAGCAACATGGAACAGGGTCTGGGGGCTTCAGGGATGGTAACAGGATGTTAATGCGCTAAACGAGAGCCTGATTTTCCTGAAGACCTGATATTTAAAAGATAACACTTAAAGTTGTGAACCAAAGGAAAACAATCTTCCAAAGGGTTGCTCAGGAAAAAAAAAAGGCACATGCAAGAAGGCCACATGATCCAGAACAAGTCAGAGACATCCAAAGATCCGAAGTAAAACTTTAAAAAAGGAAAAATCCCTGGATAATTTAGACCAATTAGTCTCACTGCATTATTCTTATTCTGCATCTCAAAAGAAGCTCCTGGCTCCCTAAAGAAACATAGCTATTTTCCTTCCAAAATTCATCATCCTTTCTGAATTTAAATGAAATTTAAATTTTATAAATTAAACAATGACATATTTGTGTAAAAATTATCTAGGAATATTCTATGTCACTCTGACATGACAGTCCCTTCCAAGGGACAAAGAGTGATACAAAAAAGCCCTCTGAATTATGCTTAAGAAAGTCAGTAAGAAGCAAACTTGTGAGCATCTGCTCTGGGCTGACACCAAAGAAGCAGCAGCAGCAAAATAAAATATTTATTAAATGTGGTTCAAAAATTTATTTCAGAGCTCGACAGAAAAAGGTTATTCATCCTTTCTTCCACACTTGAAAATTTTTCACCTGAAATGTGCAAAGTTTTCACAACTGAAGAAATAAGAAATATTTTTAATCTGAACTGAATGAGGAGAGGGATGCTGTAATTCTTGTACATTGTTTAGGTTTTAGACGAAAGACACTCTCCTCATGCAACAGTGTTTTCTTCTCTTTGTGAAGAAGAGATGGCAATTCCTCATGGCAGTCATGTGTTCATACTGCATGACATGAAGCAAAGATCTGCTCAAGATCCTCTTTTCCGGAGAAACACAAATCTCAGGTACCCAAACAGAAATTCCCGTGCAGGTTTGTGGCATCTTTAAAACCAAAATATTTGTGCTTGGGTCAAATGTTTTAGCCTTTGCACAGATGAATAAATAAACAGCTCTTCTGGGTATAAGATGAACATTCACTTTTTCCTCATAGAAAAGATTTCATACAAATAACATACTTTTAAAAAGTAAGCAAATCCTTAAACCAGCAACTTTGAAAATATTTTTATCAAATAAGGGTTTGTGTGAAAATACATTTTCTAGAAAAATACATATCTGAGCAGCAGAGTAGTTCCTACTAAAATGTAGCCTAAACTACATGAATCTCTGCTTGGAAGTGCTGCTCTGATTTAGGACAGAAAATAAAGTCACTTCCACTGTTGCCAAGAGAAACTCCCTCAGAGGGAGGAGTCTTGGCAAACTGGTGTAAGACTTCTGCCATCCTCCTGTGTCCCCAGTTTGCTGGGAGGTGCAGATAGAAGCCTGTGCTTCTTTTCCAATAAACACCTTAGAGCCTCATTTCCCAATATTGACCTTCTGGGGATTGTGTTTACATTTAATAAAAACCCATTAATTTAGTTATGAAAAGCTACTGCAGCTGCTCTTCAACTATCCACTTCACAGGGGTATCTAAAATTTCCATGTAAAACTTTTTTTCTCCTAAACCATGGAATTCCCATTATGAGTTATCCAACGCCAAAGTCAGTCTAATCAGAAACTGTAACTATCAAATGCAGCTGAAAAAAAAAGATTAAAAGAAAAGGTTTTGTGCTGATGCTCTTTCCAGGATCCTCAAGAAAAATGAATGAAATTCATACTCTTCTGGCACTTGCAGCATCTCTAACTTGAAACCATCATGCTTATCAGAGCCTTACCAAGAATATTTTCAGGTTTTGACTGAGCAATCCACCTGAAACAGATGCTGAATTCTCCCAGACATTGACTCCAATGCTTTACCACTTCTACATGCTGTGAACACATACATTATACTCTGACCCCTGTGTCACATCTTGACATATGGAAGTTCTTAACTTCTCAAGCTCTAAAGTAGATGAACATAGTTTATGCTTCTGCTAAATTTCTTTAAATAACACATTTTAACATTTTTGTGTTTCTGAAGAAAAACCAAAACACACTGAACAAAATTTGGGTTATTAACTGGAGTCATTAAAATGCCAGGCATAATACATCTCAAAGGGGAAAAAGAAACAATCTGGAATTGCAAAACTGACATTCATTTGTTTTGAACTTTTATAATGTCTAGAACTGCCCAAGAATAGGTCTGCAGCAAAATTATAAGAAGTTTCAATTCTAGATCGAATGTAACACATCAGCTCCTTCAGAAAGTACAAAATCTATGGGGAAAAATTGAAGTCAGTACAGACTGAAGTCGAATGGACTTGAAATATCTCAAAGAATTGCATGGCTTTCTGTCAGGGGGTCAGTGCAGTCAAAGGGGCTGGACAGGTGATAGGTGTCAGGAGACAATCCCTTGCCCTGGGGAAGGGGAAGGCAGAGAAGAGCAGTCAAGCTGCCTGCAGCCTTCCTGTCCTCTCAAGATGGAGACAAACATTAGCACTCAGCTGGTGACTTTGCAGCCTTGTCACAGAATTTGCACTGGAGAACCCTTTCCCTCCTTCCCAAAGAGAAAGCTTTTCCCAGTGTTTAACCTGGATTCTATGGGCTGAAATTAAAGCCATTAATTTATATCCTTTCTAGAGATGCCAAGTAGGACAGACTAGATCCAGTGACATTCAAGCATTCTTTAAGGCTGCAACCTGGTCCTGTACCACTGTCCTTTTTAGGACAACAGTAAGCTTAATTCATCCATCCTCCCTTCCATGATCACAAGACTCAGAAACGTGGCCTCTCCTGCTGCTGCCCTCTGGACTAACTCCAGTTTCTCCAGATCCTCTGGAAGTGCATCTTCTGCTGTACTCCAACTGAGGCACTGTCCATGTGGAGCAGCATGGAAACATTATTTCACATTTCTCACAGGCTGTACGCCTGTTTATACAAGGCAGTGGATGTTTGCTTTTTTTGTGGCAATGCAACTCTACTGACTCATGGGCAGCCTGTGATACCCTGCAACCTCCAGAACCCTGGGTGCACCACCTACACAGCCACCCCTCACCCCATATCTGAACGGTCAGCTAGTCCTGCCTCTACTGACTGCTGCAATGGGCAATTCTTTCCTCATCATGATAACGCTGAATGAGAGTGCCTTGGGGTGCCCATGAAAATCTATTTAACAGCAATTTTAATTTTTTTTCCCCTGTAAGAAAGCGTAATTATCAGCAGATGGCAGCCCTCTGGCATGGTTCAGGGCCCATGCCACCAAGGTGTCTGTTTCCTCTGTCTCTTTTGTAGGGAGGGAGGAGTTCTGGGTGAGCTGCTACAGAGCAGAGGACAACCCTAGGACAGCTTTGCAGGGGGTGGCTCACCGGCTCACGTCCTCTTGTCCTCTGATCGCAGTGGGGAGACTGGGCTCAGCATGCCTGCAGCAAGGCTACCCAAGCAGAAAGACCACTTCTAGCACCACTCCCTTTCCAAACAGTCTTTCCTCTGTAGTCGTCTCCGCTCATCTGGAATCAATCTAAGGCCGTGATGAAATACATGCCCTCCACATGGGGAGGTGGGAATTTTGCTTGGGGGTCTTTGCACACACGCACACACACACAGAGACACCTCAGCCGTGGGAGCCACTGCCTGGGGTCAGGTGCCCAGCTGACCCCAGGACCATGGTGCAGAGAGGGCAGCAGCACAACCCCCTCCACAGAATTGCCATCCTTCCCAGCCCTACAGGGATGATGAGATTTGGGAAGCAATAAACCTCCTTTCTCCAAGTGGTGTTGCTCAAACAAACACCACACAGGATGGGACTTTCTCTTCTGCTTTGCTACATCCTTTATCAGTCAATGTGAGATGCTTGTGCAGTAAATCTAATTCAATCAGGTATTTATTTATCATACACTCCAGAAGGAGCCTAGGCTCTTGAATAAACATGCATTAGTCTAAGTGGGGCTGTTTTTTCAAAATGCCTCTATAGCTTTTTTTTTTCTGTGATCTGTGCAAGAAGGCATGTTTATAAACAAATTTCTAGATCTATTTATACTATAGCTCAAGACATTTAGACAGTAGCGTCTCGGAGACTTTTGATGAAGGCAGTACATGAGGATGGAAGTTGATCTGACAGGAAATAAAAGCTAAAATTGTTTTTCTAAAAACCAACAGATAACATTAACAAGCTGGAATGAGCAAGAGCATGGAATCCAGATCAAGCCGTTGGATGCAGCAAACTGTGTATTAAAAAATCCTTTGTCCACTGAAAGAGGTTCACATTTATAGAAGAAAAACAACAGCGTATTTCCATCATAAAAGAGCAGAAGTGGAGCACAGCTACCAAAATTCCCAGCAGGATCTCATGTTTAGCAAGAGAAAATTTCATGGTGAGCAATATACAAAATAATAAAATAAAAGCCAAGACTAATAAATGACTTGAATCCATAGACATATTTTTTGGATGACTGGTTGGGAAGGTCAGCATGATCTCCACAGTTTGTTCCAGAAGAAATCTTGATTAGATCTGTTCATACAGATCTTTATCACACATGTGAACTTCAAATTTTACCATGACTCTAAAAGCAAAGAGCAGATGCAGGATGGAAATCAGCCAAATGAAAGAGGTGAACAAATGCTCTTGCAGCAATACACTTGGTAATGCCTCTGGAAGGGTACAGCTACATAGAAATATGAAAAAATACAAATGTAGCAATTTTTAATCCTGGTAATATAAGTGTCAGATAAACAGTTCCTAACAAGTTCATGCAACCAAGACAACTGGGGTGGGAAAGCCCACAGCACCTGGATGACTAGTATTAGACATAGTGAGAAGGAAAAAACAGCCATAAAATGTTAGCATACTGCAGCTCCGGAGCTGCCTGTGTACACAATCCATTTACAGCATAAGCAGCTCTGGTGGAGCCTCTGGAGGAAGCAGTGTTCAGCAGACGGCTTTGCAACACCAGCTCCAGGAAGTCATCAATCAGCCCGGGGAGAGTTACGCTGAGATTCTGCCTAGATGAGAGGTTATCAGCAAAAATAATGCTCCTGCTGACAAAAATGGAACCAAAAATAGAAGCTTGAATACCTAATCAAATCACAACCTTGTTGTGATCAGCAGGGAAACTCAACACCCTGCACAAGCTGCATGTCCCTGACCTGCTTCTGAAGGTCCTGTGGAGACACAGCAATGTTGGTGGTAGCATTTCAGCATGTCAAGATGATGCATCGGCAAGAAATAAACGAGCTCTTGCAGGAGCTAAGCAGTTTTGACTGGAAACGAAGTGACTCACACCCAAGTCATAAGTAGAGACAGCCCCGTGGGGTCAGAGTGAGGATGCTGCCCAGCACAGTGCTCCTGCCCCCCGGGAGGTATCCGGGAATGAACAAGAGAGGAAAACACGGGCAGAGAGATGCTTTCCTGCTTCCTTCTCCACATCACCTGTGGATGAGGAACCTTGACCACAGGTTCCCATCCTCCTTGATAAAGAATCCGTGCAATTAACTATCAATTCAAAGAAAGGCAGGCACTGCAAGTAATACCACTTTCAGTGAGGGAGTACACATCTGGATATAAAGGAGCAAATAAAATAATAGACAGCTAAAGTGTGAAGTGAAAAGGTGTGAACCCCTTCAGTCCACCTCAAACCCTGGGGGAGTTATAAAGCACATAGATAATGGGGCTCCAGGCTTCTGCTGTCTGAAGTATCTGACAGCAGGGAATGCTGGCAAGAAAATGAGAGATTTTACTTTCTAGCGTAATGACAGTGTCTGGATCAGGGTTTCAAAGTCAAATACAGTGTCATATGACAAGGTCAATATTTTCCCTGGCCATGAGAGTCGCATTTGTTGTTAACACACATGTCAAGTCCAGGATGAACTGTGGGGATCACACCTAACTGGCAGCAAAACTAAGATACTGTGGGGTTCCTATCTAGAAACAGCCCTCCCCTACCCCCAAAAGACTAGCTGCCACCTAACAAATCCATGGTTAGAAAAACAGCCCCCGGTGGTTTTGCCGTAAGAGGAATTACTTTTCCCTTTGACACCACCAACTGTCGCATGCACAAACTAACAACGTTTGGAGTCCTAAAACTATATATGGAAAACTGTACTTCAGCAAATAAACCAGAAAAAGAATGTGCATTTACAACAACAAAAAAGAAGTCTACGTCAAATTTCTACAAATTTAGAACAATTGAAAATACATAAAATCCCCTTAACATTTACTATTGCCCAAATCTTCATAAAAGATATACTTCTCATTTATTCATATTCTTCAAGAATGTTGCCATAATGTGGAGTTTCACTTTTCATATATTCTTACTATAGGTTGAGTTACTAAACAAGGAGACGTCTCTTAATTTTCATGTTGAAAATATATGTCATCAAATGATGAAGGGTTCTTTCTACTTCCATAATATGAAAGATGTGTAATAAGCCACTTATTTTTCAAAAGAACAATAGTAGCCTAAGCTAGCCATTTTGCTTGTCCTATCAAATCATAAAGATATCCTACAGAGCCTTTTATACCTCTGCTATCTTCAGAGCTAGGTATATTCTTGCTATGATGGATAAGAACACTAAATAAGCAAACCTGTTGGAAGTCTCTCTTCAAAGGATGAGTACAGGTGATGCACATCTGGATGTGCACCTAGTGGTGAATATTTGAAAGTGCTCAGGAAAATAAAGGAAGAGGGGATCTCAAACAGGAAGGGAAAGAATAAATAGGGTCAGCAATGGGTTAGCAAGGAATCCTGCTAGCAATGTGAAAATAATGAAGACACCACAAAAAATCCACACTAAGAAATGGAAATTCAACAGACTTATTCCACTGAAAGAAAGTAAGAAGTCCATGCTCTTCTAGGAAGCAGGAGGCTCTGTGGCTTCAAGTCACAGTGTCTATTAGATAAGTTTTTCTAATTTTTACCTCTTCTTCAGTGTTCTCACCACTTCTCCTACTCGCACTGTGATGTATGATATCATCTGCAAGGTCACTGACCAGCCATTATGGACCAATTTCCTTATAGGCTGACTTCAGATCAGTTGCAGATGACTAGGTTTTTTTGTGCCAACGATGATGAGCATTTGAAATTGTTTTATCATGCAGACAAGTGTTTTGTTTCTGTGTAAGGAAAAATTTAATCTACTCCACTTCATCAGAAAGCAGGAATACATTAGAATAATATTTTTGTCAAGATAAACATTGCAAATGTATATATCTATGAAAATGTCAATATCCTATAGCATTTCTAGGTTATTTATGGAGCTTGAAAAATTTGCAAAAATATTAATATTAACTGTAATATGTGATCACAGAGAGAGATCACAAAATCAGCTCTCTGTTGTAATAATAGTTTGATAAAATATCCCATTTTTTGACTGCTGATCGGCTGTTTTCAATGCTAAGAGATTACTGAGTTGATTCTTACACCACCACTATAGCAAGGCTGAAAGATGTTCTTTTTTCTCTTATTAGATCTGAGCTGCAAGTTGCATGTTTTGTACAGAAAGCCTGTTTCCAGAAAAATGCTTTACAACTATACATTTTCTTTACATTTCTTTCAATGTCTTTTTAGTGCTTGGAATTGTCTGTTGCCTATTTTCATTTGGTGGAGTTTCACGGAATGCCACACTCTTTAGTGATTTCAGTAAGGATTGTGATACTCTTACGTTGATTGCCCAACATAAATCTTTTCAGATTTACTGGGCTTGGGACTAGATTTTAACAGCAATACTAGAACTGTTTCCACCTCAGGCAGACTATTTAACTATAAAGCACAGAAAATCTCACTTTTAAATTTTTTTTTGTGAAAGAAAAAAAGAGTATTTCTACTCTAGGAACATAGCAAAGATTTGCCTTTAGCCAGAACACTATTTCTTAAAATGAGTCATCCATGAAAACAGATAGGTTTAAATTACAGAAGAAAATGCTCTGCAAAGTAATCAGTGTTGCAAAAGCAGAAATAGCTCAGGAGACCTGGAGAGACTCCAGTTCCACAGCATTCATCCATTCCCCCAGTCCCCAGCCATTCAGTCTTCCTGTCATCCTCCCTCCTTTGGGGAAATTGTTACATTTTGGTAAATGCAAGACTAAAAATCTGTCCAGAAATGGATGTGTTAACAGGGAGTAGGAAACAAGCCATTCTTCTTTTATGATTTCCAGTAGGAGAGTCATGTTGTAGAGGCTGTACTGAGTTTTGTCTTGTAGTCTCTATCATGAATTTTGTTACATACATAAATTTGGGACCGCATATTTAAGTAACAGATAACCACAGAGCATATCATCCAATGCATTCCCTTGCCTCTTCATGAAAAGAGCTGACAACATAGCACAGTGTTTCTGTCTGTGGTTTTGATGAGCCGAATCCAGAATCAACCATTTTCTGTTCCATCTGGGGCCATAAAACTCAGAGCCTGTCCTGGAAGTACAGGCACTTTAGGTGCAGAAGAAAACTTCAGCAATAGTAGAAGAGCCTGGATTACTCTGCAGCACATAAAGTTTAGGCTGTTCATTTTTCAAAACGTTTGCTGCCATGAAACACTGCAACATGGACTTATCTATTTCAAGCATGATTTTTTTTCTGTTTCCTATTTCCAGAGGTCTGCTCAGGGACAGGAGATGAAGCAGAGCTGAATTCCTGCCCTGTGTCTCCTCACCAGCTATTGAACCAACCAGGGCCACAAGAGACAGCTCATCTCAGCCACCACCCAGGCTCAATACCATATTTCAGCCTGCATACAATTATTTGGAGAAGTGGTTTTCATAAAACAGGGTAGTCCCGTGACTTCAGAAATATTTGAAGAAAAAGGTCTGTGATGTGAGTACTTTGGAGAACTGTGAACCCTGAATCACATTTATCATGAGTTAACATGAACACACACTGCTAATGGCCTGAAGATTGTGCCAAAGGAAACACTACACTGTGCATGTCCAGATCTACCTTTCCCTGCAAAGTTTCTTCTGGCCATCATTTAGTCATAGAATCATAGAATTGCTTGGGTTGGAAGGAACTTTAAAGATCGTCTACTTCCAAAGCCCCTGCTGTGGGGAGGGTTGCCTTTCACTAGACCAGGTTACTCAGAGGTTCAGCCTGGTCTTGAACACCTCCGGGGATGGGGAGTCCACAACCTCTCCAGGCAACCTGTTCAAGCATCTCGCTACCCCCACAGAAAAGAATTTATTCCTAATATCTAATCTAAACCTACTCTCCTTCATCTTAAGGCCATTCCCCCTTGTCATATCACTGTATGCCCTCGTGAAATGTTCCTCTACAGCCTTCTTACAATCCACTTTAAGTACTGGAAGGTGCTGTAAAGTCTCACTGGAGCTTTCTCTTCTCCAGGCTGCAAATCCCTGATTCTCGCAGCCTGTCTTCATAGAGGAGGTGCTCCAGCCCTGTGATCAACTTAATGGTCCTCCTCCAGAAGCATTCCAACAGGTCAACATCTTCCTTGTGCTGGGGGCCCCAGACCTGGACACACTACTTCAGATGGGGTCTCACAAGCACAGAGTAGAGGGGGAGAATCCCCTCCCTCCATCGGTTGGTTTCCTGCTCCTCTCCTTACAGACAGGTCTCAACCCAATGGTAACTGAAGTGTGCTTATAGGAAGGAGAAGACTGAAAACATGGGGAAAAGTAGGATGACAGTCAAAAGCAGGTCAGATGGAGATTTCCCTCCTGACCTTGCTAGGTCAGAAGGAAGCTCTGTGTTGCAGTAGGGGCTGACAGGACTGTTCAGGATCTGACCCTCTGAGGTTTTCTTGCCTTCCTTTCCTAGTAACTTTAAAGTAGATCTAACTCAACAGCTTCTCCCCTCCCTGTGTTTGGCAGCAAGGTTCAGTACAGAGGTGAGCACCAGCCCTGGGGAGCCCTGTCTTGTGCTCTATTACAAAGGATTTCTCCACTGCAGGTAAGCATGGAGAGGCACACAACACCACTTCCAAACTTCAGCTTTTACAGATGAGTGTCTGTGTATGTTTCAGACACCTCCATAGGTGCCCAACACCTCAAAATGCTGAGAGCCATCTGTCTTGGCATTCATTTTTTCTGGAAGTTTTTGAGAATGATGTGAATAGCAAAAATATGAAGGATAAGGTAGGTTTGGTTGGAGATTTTTAACCTGATGAATATTTTTCAAATATTTTAATGAGTCAAGTACACACACAAAAAATGTTTTGTCCATCTTGCTTTGTTCATCTCATAAAACTCCCACCAAAACTGCAATATTTCATTTCAATGGAATTAGAGGACATATGGGAAGAAAATCTGTAACCGTTTTTATGTCAAATGAAGTGCATTAACTGTCAGACACCTGTATTTGCATTTCCATTCTCCAAACGCAGATTGTCAACACCTACACAAACTCACAATATTTCTCCATGCCACTGAATACAGATTCATCGTTTACATCCACCACCTCTTCTTCCTCTATCCCTTCTTCCTTTCCTCTCCCAGTCTCCAAAAAGCGTTGACCGAACAATTGCACCCAGCTCAATCACTGTCAGCTTTTCCAGGCATTTGGCTGTCTACGTGCAAAGGCTGAGGATGGGCCCCCAACTTTGAAATCAGACAGCCTGTATAACGATACTGGTAGTGTTCAGTCGGAAATGTCTTACTTCTGTCCTTCTTCCCCATTATTCTTTTTCCTTTCTTCTTTCCATGCTCTCACGCTCATGGTTGAGGGAGGTATAAACAGAGTCTCACCATGCCCCAAAATACATAGCAGCACTTTGGGAAGTTTGACAAACTAGAATACATGTTTAGATTTCCTGACTCAGAGACAATGCAGAGAAGAGGGTTCTGGCAAGCTTCCTGGAGATGGGATGCAATTTCTCTTCTCTGCAATATCCAGTATGGATTACAGGCACTTTGAACATTTACAGAGCACCAGTTCAAGAAGAACAAATCATTTTTTAATGTTTGGGTTGTAATTAAATGCAACTTACTGGATCTTCTGCATCTGAGAAAGCTGACTGGAAAGAAATAAGGTTGCTGTGAACTAAAAAACTAATACATGACACTGCACAGAATGTAAGTATGGCAAAGTTCCTCTCAAAATGCCTTTCAAATTTTGTCATCTCTTCCTCCTCTGATTTCCTTAGGAAATATGCACCCCTTCATCACTTCCTTATCTGTATGACTATTCATTTCCTGGACACACAGCATTTGGGACAATTCACAAAATTCCACCAAATCCATGGAGCCTGGAGAAAACAGATTGGAATTTCCAGTTGATATTTGTGCACATAGTTGTAAAAGCGTGTGTATAACTTCACAGCCATATAATTAACGTGGTTTGCTTATCGAATTTTGGTACCAGATACCTAAATATATTTTAACGTTTCCTGGCTTGGTTGGCCCTTAGCTTGCCTTTTCTACAGTGTGCTCTCTACTGAGCATCCATGGCTTCCCCACCCACAGCTTTTTCCAAACTCCTCCTTCATTGCTGAACTGCCTTCTCTTCCCCTCCAGTGCTCACAAAGCCCCTGATAGGCAGATCCCATCATTCCCAGATCTCCTCTGGGTCAGCTCCTTGCATTCTCCCATGTCCCCAGGGCAAGTGAGACAGAAGCAGGTGCAAATTATGCTAAGAAATTCCAAATTCTTCCCATATTTTTAAATTGGATTTTTTTGTTTCAAAACGTAGATAATTTTTTCTGAAGTGAGTTTGTACTTATCAATAACATCATTATTTATAATGCACTGTAACTCCAGTGATCAGTTTTAGTCTTCATCAATTTGCATTTTTATTAGTGTGATTCAACAGACCCAGATTTTTAAAACCAGGAAGCTAATGTTTTCTGAAAGGCTGAACAACTAGTACAAAAGGTCAAGCACACTGATCTCTCAAATTCAAAGAAGCTCTCGTGCAAAAGCAATGCTTTCTTTCTTAAAAAAAAAAAAGATGAAAGAAACCTTAAATGAAGCCGGCAAAATTCTTCATAAATATATTTTTTCTTACAGCAATTACCAATAGGTTGCATAGAAAATTCAACGTGTAAAACACACTCCTGCCCCTGAGGCACTCACCTACCCCTTGCTCTGTGGAAAGATTGCTTGGACTGTAGAGCACGCAACTCACTCTTAAAATATTAGTATAATAATCATAATCATATAGAAGTATTCTGGTTGATCTTTCTCTTTCTCGGCTCAAAATCAAAAAAACAACTGTAAACTGCTTAGAGAATACCGAAGGGGTTTTTTTTCCTTCCATGTGCAATCACATATATTTTTCCTAACAGAAATGACAAAAAGCATTGGTAATGGATAAAATCTTTAGAAAAAATAAACCTGTTTTAGAAACACCTCAGCTAAAGAAAAGACAGCCTCAAAACAAAGCTCCACCATACTGCAGTGGCACTGAGATTTTTATAATTTAAAGGTAATCTTTCTCAGCAGAGGAAACCTTCAAGAGAATAATAAGGCAATTCAAATGTATGTAAGAAGAAAAACAGGACATAACTTGTGACAGCTTACTGCATTGTTCTGAAATTATCTGTTCAAGTAGGCATGTTTTAACTCACATCACTTTTAAATGATCTTTCTGCATTCTCCCAGATTGTGTTACCTGTACAAATCTAGGTAGCTAAACATTTTAATTCATAAAGTCACAATGTTTGTTAGGATCATGAAGGATGTGCAAATAAAATTCACAGAGGAAAAAAATCAAGCTCTTCCCAAATGAACAACAAAAAAAATGAGAGGACCTTTGGGGAAAAGGTTTTAGGAAGCAGTAAATACATCTGAGAGAGGCAAGGTTATCTGCAATTTAAAAAATTTTCCAAATATTTATGCCAGGTGCTAAAAAGCAGTGTTGCCCTTGCTTAAAACTATTTGGACAAGCAGGCTTATAGCTTTCCTCTCTGTGTAAACAGTATAGCAGCATTCTAAACAGATTAATAGCAGTATCAGTTCAAGTCAAATATTTGTGTAAGCTAGATGAGTGGAAAAGGTAGTCTAAAGAGAATATTTTAACTACAGATTTTAAAAGGTACAGAAGTGTCCTGCCTGTATGCAAACAGCCCACTTTGACTAAATCATGCTGTTTAAAATGAAAAGGTTTCAGGATCTAATCCATTATTTCTGGTGACCTAAGAAAGATTTTCTCTGCCTTTCAGCACCGACAGAGATATTTATGTTTGTGCTAACCATCACAGCAGAGAGGTATCAGTAGAAAAGCCTTCAAAAATAGGATTCATTGACCAAGCACTAGACTGAGAAGGGATCACTGATTCTCTCTGATCTTACTGTTGTTTTATGCTAAAATTCTGACTGAATAACTAATGCTCAAATTGTCACATCTGCACCCAGACAGGAGGGAAAGCAGTGGAGGAGAGATGGGGACCACACTGCCATGTCATATCACAGCACAGCAGAGCCTCTGGACCTCAGAGCAGGCTGCCCCATCACAAGCTGCTCCCTTGGGAAGTTATTCCTGCAGTTTTTCAGGGAGTAAGGTCTCAGCCTACTGTCAGTCTGTAACAGAAACAAGTATGGAATAGCTCCTATAGTC
Source organism: Atrichornis clamosus (assembly GCA_013400975.1). NCBI lineage: Eukaryota > Metazoa > Chordata > Aves > Passeriformes > Menuridae > Atrichornis > Atrichornis clamosus. The sequence goes on from WBMZ01005708.1 coordinate 88,748, forward strand.
CATAAAACCAGTCGGAGAAACTCAGATTTTATGGTGGTGTTCCGGGTCAGACAAAATTGACAGACACTAAACCAAGTTGAATTTAAGAAGACTGAAAAACCTGAGGTAATGTTTGTCTCTCTCTTATGGGTTTGAAGAAAACTTAGACATCCCCTTGCATACGAATCAACTTCACTTGTTCATTTCTGTCCTAATGTTTCTAATTTTTGAATTCAAGTAAGAATTCATTTCAAAAAATGAACAGCTATAGAATTAGAGCAGCATGTCACAGAGGCTGAACTATTTTATAGCTTAAACCTGATGGGTCATATTTCACCAGTATTTTCAACATCTGCCATTTTCTCTTGTATTGTGGAAGACAGAAGTAAATGTCCGGCAGGAGAGGCACCAGAGAGAGCAGCCAAGATATTTAGGTGGCACAGCTGTACTGCCTCAAGAGCTGGAGGGAAAGCTTTCTCTGAGAGCAAGCGGAGTGAGGAAGCCTGACACAGCTATGTGCATTCACTGCCGGTTTGTTAAACCCGGCACTCATCTTCTTCTGCTCTAGAAGACAAACAGCAGCGGTTAATTGATTTGGATGACAGAGAGCCTGGTGGGAGCAGTCAGTGCAAGGGGAAATCCCCTTCCCCTAAAGCCCAGTCTCTAAGCACCAGCACCTGTGGGCTCTGGGGAGGTTACAAGTCCAGCAAACCCACCACCTCCAGGACTTGCCCATTTCTGCACCACAGTGGGTGGTAGTACAGCCCTAAATCTGTTTTTTGGGGGAACCTCAAGCACAGTCTGAGAGAGCAGAAGGGGAAGAGGCACTTCTGGGTGCATCAACAGCAAGAAAGGGGTACACTTGGAGGCGGGCAGATCCTGTAAAAAGATCCTGAAAGTAAGCAGGGAGCTAGTGGCTTTTTCTGCTTGACACAGTAAGGGAAGTTTTTGTGGCCCAAGCACTACGTGGGAGGTGATGCACCTGGTGTGCAGCTCCTACTATGTCATAATCTCCTCTCCAGCCTCCCTATGTGGTCTGAATTTATCTCTGTGTTAAATTGGAGGTCCAAACCCTGACAGCACAGACCTACTAATAAAGGGGAGAAAAGGAAACCAAATCCTCTATGTGCAGGAGGTGCAAACAAACAAAGCCTCTGCAAAGGAGCAGCAGCATTTTGTCCAGGCAGAGTAGTTTTTTCCCCCATTGTTTTTTAGCTTCATGTGGAAGTGTACAAGCAGGTGATGAGGGCTTTTGAGCGAGACACTGCCTTACTGAGGATGCAGGAGCATCTTCAACTTGGTGACTGCCCTGGGAGGAGTGAGGAGGGCTGTGGATGCAGGAGCATCAGATGCTAGCAGAGGAGGAGGCTGTGAGCTTCAGTGCTGCCACAGCTAGGAGTCCCAGCTCTCAGCACAAGTGTGTCTGAGCCAAGGACAGGCAGTGCACTGCTTCCCAAATGGTGACACATCCTTATCCAGACACAGGCTTTTGCAGAGACAACTCAGGTTTGTACATGCTGGCCAGAATTTTTACTGTCTTGCCTCACACGCTATCTTCATTTGCAGGGACAAGGAATTCAGCCCGCACATAAGTCTTGCATGAAGTCCCTGACAAAGCACCTTGTGCTCTCTCTGATTTGGAGAAACCTGCAGGATCAGCAGCTCACACTGCTGAATTCCTGACTTCTTTTTGCAGCACAGACTCCAGTGAAGAAGCCTTGTGTAGGGCCTGGTTTTCCAGCTGGTTTTCAGCATTCCCAGCTGAGCTTTCTTGCAGGAAATGTGCACCTTGGAGCACAGCCATCTGCATCGGCTATAATCCCGATGGGCTTCCTGTCTCACTGGGGCTGCGGATAGGAGCGGTGGAGCCTGGCACAGGAGCTGTTCTGTCCTGTCCCAGCCTCAGAAAGGCAGAAAGTTAAAAAGAAAACACAAAACAACCCAAAATACGTGACCACAATCCACTGTTTCTGCTGTTCACATGAAGTTTATAAAGGCTTTGTTCAGCCTGAAGAATGCCCTCCCATTAGAGCCTCAGCCTTCAAGAAAACCCACAATTGTCAAAAATTAACTTTTGCATGATTACACATAGGGGCTATAAACCCTGGGCTCAAATCTGAGAGATAAATGGGTTTGGATTAAATAGTCCATCTTCAGAGGCTTGACTGCTGAATTTCAGCTATTTTGTTCAAGTACAGAGGTGGTGCTCTAAACAGCTATACATATTTCCCAGAAATGTCATTGCCAAAGAAAAATTTCTGAGGACAAGTGGGACTAGATTATAGTTTATCTAGAAGATCAGGAAATGGAAATGGTATTTTCACTTAGATTTAGATGTCTGGGTTTCAGGGGAGTGTCCTCAACAAGCTATGCTTCCACTGAGTTAGATTTGCAAGTGAGTGGATCTCTCTTTTGGAGGATGATGACTGCTGGTAGTCACAGCCCTGGCTCTTGTGCCATAAACATTGGCTTTCAAAGGTTTGTAATCACAATTGGCCTTCCAGACACATATCTTCAGAATGTTGTGTTAATATGTTGGGAATGCTTCCAGAACACAGGCCAGGATATTTGTCTTGGATGATGATACCTCTCCTCCTTTCAGGACTTACTGGACTGGCAATTCAACTAGAGTCATCTACTAAGTCAGACAAACTGAATCATGCAAAATCTGGTCTTACTCATGAGAGGAAATTTCACATTCTTGCACACAGGAACACAGGAAAGGCTCCTGCATTTTTAAATGATTAATCAAAGATACAGCAATTTGTGAAAGAGGCTGAAAATATGGCTCTGTCCTTATATTGGTGTCAAATGTGCTATAGACACAGCACATACTTCTACTTTGTACCAATGGATTAGCACAAATCTATCAAACATTATCACCTGCTCTAACTTACCAACAAAGACCTTTGACTTGCGGAGTATTGAGAGAAAGCAATTGTCCATCTCAACTAAAACTAAAAATAATAGCTCAATTGCACACAGGAAGTATGAAAAGCTCTTCAAAACAGGAAGGAGAGGATGCTTTCTGGATGAACAACTCATCTAGATGCATGTTATTTGGTAGTCCAAGTGGATTTCTTTCCAGATGAACATCTTTTGCGTACTGCTGCTTGTGTAGGTGGGATACATTACATGTTTGTCTTTAGTTACTAGACTCTAGTTTATTCCATTAATAAATATTTAAAATAAAAAGCTCACAGAAATCTGCTCTTTTAGATATAGTTCTGAATATAAAGCACTGCATAGAAAAATAAAGTCACTTGAAATGTAGTTTATATTCTGGTAACTTTTTTTATCATTTGGATGTTGTATGGTAATATTATACCATAAAAGGGGGGAAAAGTAAATGTTTAGGGGGCGCGGGGGAGTCTAAAACAAGGATTCTGAGACTGAAACAACTTTTAGAGAAGTTACAGGAAACCCACTTAAATGGATGCCAAAAATTTTCCAACAAGCCAAGCCAAAATCAGTGTAATCTAAGGAACATCAGAGGAACACTCAGAGCCTTGCTATGATTATCTGTGTCTGTGCCTCAACACAGGCCAATTTTCAGTGCAGTGTGACTTAGCAGGGTGTTCATAAACGTAACTTTCCACTTAAGTCACATTAAAGCTGAATTAAGCATCCTACAGTAGAGCCATACCATATGCTCAAGGGCAACACAAGGTATTGATTGAAGCGGAAATGCAATTATTCCAAACTCAGAAATACCTGAAGCGTTCTTACCCTCCAGCAGATCATGTGCCATGGTTGGGCTGGCAATGGTTCTCATCCAGCTAACAGCGTGATGATTTCTTGTACTCAATAGAGATGGGATTATCTTATTCCCTCCCTCCCTCTCTCCCTCCCTCCCTCTTTCCCTCCCTCCCTTTTCTCCTTCTCATAATTTAATGGCAATTAACATGCAGACACTCTAAAGAGTTTTATTCTTGAATGCACTGACTTGTAATTTAATACATGGAAGTTCCAGAGCTGGTCCACTGCCACATCAGCAGAGGTGCACAACTTGTATTGAGGCAATCTTTACCAGAGCACCCTCTGAACTCAGAGACTAGCAGCAACCAGACCTTGCTGAGCTCTCATGATGAATCACAGTCACACTTAGAAGTCTCACACACTTCCACTGGGACAGAAATAAACTCCACTTAAAATAAGGTTTTTCTTTTCTCAACCCTCCCCCTGATTTCTCATCTTTTCGATAGATGTATTCTTTGGCTTATTTCTACACAAGAGGAAAACAGAGGACACAGTAGGCTGGTAGTTCAGTGTACAAAGATGAAAGGCTAAAAATTGAGCCAAAGAATCATAAAACTTTCAAGGCTAACTGATGAAACTTTCTGGATGCTGACTGAGCGTATATATTTGTGTGCCTTTACAGATTATTCTGTAGATAAAAAAAGACCCTTTATATTTTTTATTTTCTACCACCTCAGCCAGTCCCAGCAATAGAGCAAGTCTGGGCAGCTCGTGCTTGCACTTCCCAGCCTGGGGAGGGTCACCAAGACCATAGACTTCGAGGCTGGACTGCCCTACTACAAGATGTCAAAACAAAAGTCAAGTAGACCTGTAGCTGTGCAGAAGTTAATGCAACGAGCAGAGAGCTGTGGTGATCTTCCTCAGCAATCCGAACTGCTAGAGGCCAAATGAGAGAGTCTGGGACAGTCACAGCCAAATTTAGATCTGGAAGAAAAATTCCTCATTGGACAGAACCAATTCCTGTTGTCCAGCCCAGAAATTGCAGATGTGGATCTCAATGGTCTATCCAAAAACTGACGGTGGGGAATACAAACTTGCAGCTCACTGCAGATGAAAGGAGGTGCCTCAAGGAGCTGCTTGACTATCCAGAAGCAGCAAGGCACCTGGAGGGGCCCTGTACACCTTGTGGGGTGCCTTGCCAACACCATCACTATAGAACCTGGGCTGAAAGAGTGGTTAAAATATCTGTGTTAGACTAACAGGCAACCCCTGGACTAACGGGACAGTCATTCACGGTATAGAAAGAGCAATACAAAATCCTTTATGTTCATTATGCACAGCATAAACACCAATCCTTCCATGACACCAAGTAAAGCTGTCACAGTGTTCTTTCAATCTCTAGCTTTTCACTCATCAGACAGTGATGAGCTGTGGTGACCTGCCATCCTAACCAAGGGCAAACCTCACACACCCAATCACAAGCAGTTTGAATCTTTGAAACTGATGGTGAAAGAAATACCTTATATAAATCAGAAAATTCTGGGAACAGCTTATAGGCAAAAATAAAAAAGTTCCCTTTCTCCCTTTCCCTAAACAAAATACAGTTCAGAAAAGCTGCACTTTTCACAAGCAGAGACTTCCATGGTGCTGGTTATTTTCCAATTGATTCCCTGGTATTGCAGCAGTGCTTTGGCTGAAGAATTTCCTTGGCCAGAACAACAGCTGAATTTGAATTTCAAATCTCACAGTCTACAAAGTGCAGGCTTCCCTTTCAGGAAGCACTTTAATCTTCTAAATTTCCAATTCCAGATTTTAGGAGACTTGGCAAAACTCAAGGATCCGTAACTGCACATGAAAATATTGAAAATGTGAGTGGATGCCAACAATCCCATCCTGTGCAGGCAGGACAGCTATGTTTGCAAAAAATCCTTTCCTGTGAAGGTCTTCTGATCCAGAAATGTACAATAGCTGTTACAGCTCTTGTTTCTATTGTACAGTCAATGAAATTAAGACCCAAAATAAGATTCACTTCCAACCTGGTACAGGAAAAGCATGGTAGAGAAGAGACCATAAAATCTGTGTAATTTTTCTGGTTTTCATTGCTTGGGTATCCACAGCTGGGCAGCAGACAGCATAAAAGCAGTAGGAGGGTGACTAGAGGAGCCTGGCTTGCCCAGGGACCTCCTCACTGCAGAAGGCATCGACCTCTTGCCAGCCCACTGACAGCAGCTGAGCAGCAAGTTCTCCCAGAGCCTTTGATCTGGGCCAAAGCACTGCCTGTTCCCTTCTCCGCAAGACCATCGCCTCCCACAGAGAAGGACGTAGTCTCTTGATCTCATTGTGGCTCAGCATGATACCCAAACCACCTCAAATTTTGGAGCCCTAGATGTTTTAGATATATAGCTTAGTGTAAAATATCTCAAGAGATGTAGCTGAAAAATTTCAGGAAAATGGATTTTGTTCTCGTGTCCTGTGTGCTTATCTTGATGCGCTGTTACAGTTCCCTCGCCATACAATGAATCAGAAAGAATAAATACACACGGACCTGAGGTAGTAGCCTGCTAATAAGTCTGTTCCCACCACACAGTGCTATCTTCTAATGCTGTGTGTGATGAAATCAAACCAACCATCTTCCACAACGTACAGTCTGCAGTAGCTGTAATTTTTATTTTCTACAGTGACAACATAAAAAAATATGTAAAAAAATATGTGCACCTTGTGTACACACATATATAAACATATACATTTATATAAATTCCAGTACTGTACTCAGCCATGAATGGAAACAAGTCAACTTGTCAATTAGCCAATATAAAGAGAGCTAAAAGAAATTTTAGCTCATACACCTATCCCTACTTCCCCTGCCAAAATGTGGTTTAGCCATCACTTTTTCCTATTAAAAAAAAAAGAAGTGTAAATGTTTCCTCTGTTCCTGTGTTAAAACATGTAGAAATAGGAAAAGTTACTAACACAATGACTGTATGGACAAAACTTCATGACTTCCACACTCAAAGGGTAATATTTTGTTATTATTGCAGTTGACAATACTCAGAATTCAGCAGAGCCAGGATTCCTCCCCCAAGCAATTCAAATGCACAAAGTAAATAAAATATAGAAAAAGAGAGAGAATGTAACATGTTCGATCTCATGCAGTCATTAACTTCAAGTATGGCTGCCTTTATCACAATACCTCTAAAGAACCATGTAGTTCTTCATTCTTAGAAATTTCAGTCTTAAGAGAGAAGAAAAAAAGTTTTAAGTCATGCGACTGTGAAGCTGCAGAAGGCTTTAGGTGACTTCGTGAAACTTAGGAGCAAAGAGAGGGTCAGCACCAGCGCCAAGCAGCACAGCCTGATCCTGTTGTAAACCCTCCTCAGTCAGTCACTTGATCCTTTAAAAACTAAAAACACTGCTCAGGTTAGGAGCACCTTTTTTAGGAACTTACTCTTTGCAGCATTAATTCCCTTAAAAAAAAAAAAAGGTAAACCAGAAAGCAACAAATTAAAAAGGTGCCTAGCCCAGAAAGCAGTATTGTACATTTAAGTGCTTTGACAGTTTTAAAGTGTTTTCTTCCTGCTCAGGAAGCTTGTTGGCAGCCTTAGCCAACCTGCAGCCTGCTATGTCTTTAATCATGAGTTTCTGGCCATGGCTCATCTGGGAGAGCTGCTTCTACATTCCTGGTTAATTTTAGCCTTCCCCATTAGCGTTAGGGGAGATGTGCTGTCTGGCATGGGGGTAGAGAGGGAACTGGCTTTCAGTCTCGGGGATGGGGTGGAAATCTTACTGTAATTGTGACAGGATCCAGGAGATCCAGGGATCCAGGCCAAGGACCAGTGCTCTGCTCCCCACTGCTGAGGGGGCAAGGGCTGCCTTGCTACTGACTTTCCTCTCCTCAGTAGTATTTAAAGATGAGAGCAAAGACAAGAGCTTTCCTGCACTTTTTTGGGCTGCCTGCTTCCTGTGGTCCAAGGAGAGAGGTGTACATGGGCATATGTTCCTCACAAACATCCCCGAAGGGGTCACACAGCCCAAAGAGCTGCCAGCAACTCTCTTGCCTCAGTCAGAAAGATGGGCAGACTCTGGCCATGAATCACAGGAAGCAAAGTCAGAAGGACTTAAACTTTTGAAATATTTTGTAAATGGCAAAAGCAACAGGCACTGCAAAGAAAAAGGTTCTGGATGTCTCTGTGATTACTTTAAGAAGATGCTGATATCTTCAGAGATTGTTTTTCCCTCTGGAGATCATAATTCAAGAGACATGGCCCACATTATGGGCAGCAAATGAATGAACTCTTTCCCAGGACCATCACAGTAGGAGCAGGATCTTTCTAGCACACTAATTACAGGGAATGGTGAGGATGAATAAAGTACACTCCAAAACTCCTTGTAGATGCATTAAAGATGACATCTCTGCTCAGAGGCTCTCCCAGAGCATCCCGTCAGACTCTACTAGTCATGTCACTTCACATTATTTGATGTGATGCCATACATGGCTGATAAAACCAGACAGACATACACAACAATAAAGTAATCGTGCCTCCAGAAAATGGCAAAATTAGTCCCCTGTGACATTGTGACCAAGTAAATTAAAGCCAGTGTGGAAAAAATATGTTTCATGTGTGGTTTTTTGCTACTTAGAACAAGATTATTCATTTAGTTTTACTCTCCAAAACTTCTTGCAAGCAGCTGGCCCTATAAAATAGGGACAGACCTAGAGAGGGAATAATAAGCTGCGCTTTAGTATGTGTAAACAAAGAGCAGCCACAAAATATATCCTGTTGACAAAAAGACATAAAAATCACTGGAGAGAAGGAGTAGATTAGGTATGCTGCAGTACAGCATTCGTTACTTCATCACATCTTTCTGGGAAAATGATGATGGTTGCCGTCACATCAAATTAGAAGGCATCTTCCTTTCAATTTAACGCTCTGTTCCTAGTCCAGGCCTCTAGCCTCCAGGATTTTAGGTCCTGAGCTGTGAGTCAGCAGAGCTACCTGCACTGCTTAACTAATTCAAGCCTCACTCACTGAGCCTTTGTCAAAGGGATTGCAGTGCCTCCTCCATCACCCCACGTTCAAGGAGCTGAAGCTTTCTGTCTATCCTTGTTTTCTTCATCAAAATCTCTCTTTTGTTCAAGATGCCATACTGGATCAGCCAAAAGGTCCACCTCACCCAAAATTCTGGGGCCCAACAGCAGTCCATGGCCACTGCTATGATCACAAGGGAAACACCATCCTAACTCCTCTCACCCAGTCTACTTTCTCTGCAATCCTTGATTAAAACATAGGTTGTAACAATCACAAAGTATAAATATTTTTGGCATGAAATGGAACAATTATTGATGTTAAATCATCCTATAAAAGCACTTCTCGTAGATTTCACAGATACTGCTGTCAAGCACTGTTTTGGGAAATATAAACACCTTAAGTTCTTTATGTATATAGAACACAGACTGCATGATTATCCTGACCTGTCTTTAACACTTCCCAATCCTTTCTCAATTTGATTACAGTTGCCCATTTTCACCTTTAAGACAGTAACAACAAACACCAGCAGCATGACTGAGGGAAACCAAGCCTAAATTCTGCTTCAAACACATTTTTAAAAGTTTGGGTCCAAATATTTCAGCCATTTCTGAGAACAAAGTGTGAGAAAAAAAGCATTTTTGTAGCTCACATTAAAAAACACTGTGCACTTACAAGAAAAACTCTCTAGCCCTCTTGCCCTGAAGGTGGAACTTGGGATTTGGGTGCAGGAGCAGAGGGACTATGAAACCCAAGTCATGACTGCAACAGTGGGAAACCTCAGAGGGGGGAGAGCAGAGAGACAGCAAAGAATGAAGCAAAGGGGCAGAAGTGACAGGAATCAGTGGGCAGAGATGAGAAATACCCACATACAAAGGCATTGCTTACCAGAGCATCTCCCCGTCCCGAGACCAGGACTCAGCCCGGCTCGCCTGAGGTTCACCATCCCTCTGCTGCAAGGAGATGGTGACCAATGGCCTCTCCCTCTGCTCTTGCCTAGGTCCCTATGGATAAGCAGCAATTACAGAAGCTCAGTAACTAAGTTATTTTAAGTGCCAGAGGTCTGTGTAATACCTTTTAAGGCCTCAGGTGCAGCTCAGGTGCCAAATAAATGCCTTTACAACGCGGTGTTGCAAAATATTTGGGGGCAGAAATAGTCTTTTAAAAGCGGACTGGGAGGCTATACACAGGGAAAAGGTAAACACCAGTACTTATAAGACTAACTTTGGCAATATTAGCTAAAGCCTGAAGTGAGGCTGTCTCCACAAGTTTAAAGCAGTTCCTTTCACCCTTGCTTGTTGGGATACTATCTTGCAATTACACAAGTACTTATAACTTTTTCCATACAATCCCTTACCAGAGTAAGCACGAAGGAAAGAGAAGCTGTAGAGAAACAATAGACTCACATACAATATAAAACTGTTGATATAATTCAGCTTCTGCAGAAAATGACTTATTTTGGGAGATGGGTCTGGGAACCGCAGATGAAAAAATTAGTTTCACATGTAATGCAGCAGAATATGGGCCAGCAAATCAGCTTTACTGCTCACTTCTTCCTAGATAATACTAGATTAGATGAACTAAACTCTTCACTGGGCTGCTACATATTCCTCTTTATTTAGGAACCTGAGCTAAGCTTCTTTGTGCTGTTTGCTGAGTTGCATGAGCATTCACAGAGTAGACCCCTATACCAGAAGAATTACAGATCCTAGATTTTTTTCTTTTCCTTTTCTTTGGCTAACTTCCCATGTACATCATAATGTACACTTATTTTAGTGAAGCACCAGAAAAATAACTGAGGTAATGCTTGTGAAACACCAAGTTGCCATAATGACAAGCATCAGACTAAAGCAGAAATAAATTGTTTTATCTTAAATACCACACAGTAGATAAGACAGAATGCTAAGTACTGAGTGAGAAGAAGCTGCCATGTTACTTGAGAAACAATCATCAGGTCTGAACAAGGAGGACAAGAGACTTTGCATTCATGTGGTTAAACACTACCATTTAAGCAATGGAGATGAGTTAAGGGTGCAACGCAGTTTGACTCCTGGTATTTCTTGAGTGTCTAATTTTACAAGCTTCATGACATTCTTCTAATATTTCTCCTGGGTAAGCATTTGATATAATTATCATGCCTTTTAAAACAAAAACAAAACAAAGCAAAACACAAACAGGCAAATTCTCTGCTGTTAGGGATAATAGCCCATTGCTTGAAGAACTGTGTTTGAAAAAACACTTGGTAGAGTTTTGACGTAGTTCTCTGATAGCTGTTCAATTACTTTCCTGTAAGTAAACACTGCTTAACACTGAAGTAACACATTGCTCTTGCAATGCTTTCTCAAACTGCCAGGTTACCGTGCCTGCTTGGACCTGATCAGACAATTGCTCATGCAGCAAGTCTGGGGAAATGCATCCACTCAGGCAGGAAGAGCAAATGATTACTTTTTTTGCTTCTAGAGCATCTAGCACAGTCCTGAGACATGCTGATAGGAAAGTGGCTGGCTCAGAGCACAGCTGTGCAACGTATGCATTTTATGAGGCTTTGATGATTCATGATTTCTATCTAGTAGTTTCATCTGGTTAGTGTATTGAACTGAGTGAGGAGATTCCATAATGTGTGCTCTGGAGGCATGGCAACAGCCACTGATTTCTCTCTAGCACCCACGTATGGGGATGCATCAACACCTGAACTCACCCACCAGCACAACTTGCTGCAGAGTTGGCTTTTTCTCTCCTCTTTTCTGGAAGCAGCCTACGCAAGCATGGATATGTGTGTGTGTGATTTACTCTGCATCATACCCCACTAGATGAGCCAGGGTATGCCCACATTTCATTTCCCTGAGTGCTGCTTTGCTGAGAGTTGGCTGTTTCTCATTTGCTCCTCTTGCATCAGGCCATGCTGGCCCCAAAGTGGGAGCCCACCTTCCCCATGCACACTCTGCCCTGAGCCAGGAAGCCAGCCCCAGAGCTAGAGCTACCTCCTTCCTCCCATCTGCCCTGGGGCAGGCAGGGTGGGGGGCAATGCCTGCGGAGCCGGCTGCAGCACTGCTCCTTCTGCCCTGGGGGCTGGTTCCTCTTGTCTTAGAGAACAGAGCAGCTTCTTGCCTGTATATATGACCAGTATACATGACCAGTTTGCATCAGTGCAAAAATGTCCCCTCTGGCAGGCAGTTGCCTCCCCTGCCTTTGGGAAATCTAGCAGAAAAAGTGGGAACAGTAGGGTTTTTTAAAAAAAGCTGCCCTATCTCTATCGCCTACTGAGAGGGTCCCTATCTGGGCTGTGAGAGTAGTTCACAATCTCTCTGGCTCCTCAGTGGTGGTGGATTGGCAAATATCTGTCACTGCCAAAATGCCTCCTTCCATCTGTGTGTGGCCATGAAAGGAGACACTCTGTTAGAGAGGCCAGGATCCTATCAGATACAAGTTTGGCAATGGTCATCCAAGCAATGGAAGCACCCTGCCCTTCCCTTTCTGAATGGAGGTAGCCACACCACCAGCACATAAGGATTTATTAACTGTGCCTGTTCAGCAGCACTGCTCTATTACAAAAGAAGAGCAGGGTAAACACAACACGTTAGAGTCAAACTAGGAGTGCAAAGATCCTTTCTTGTCTTAGACCACCCAATTTCCAAACACTGGTCAATGAAGACTCATCCATTAAGGAATTGTCAGGTTTGATAGAGTTGCTTACACTAGATAGTATACATTTTGTCTCTGTAAAAAGACAATCTGGTTTGGCAATAGTTTACTAAAGGGTGTTGCTTGAAAATACAAGGCAAAATAATATTTCTATTCCTTGTTTGTTTGGATGGTTTTCCATTTAATGGCTTAAGGGAAACCATCATTTAGAAGACATACCCATCAGTTATGAAGGATTCACAACCTCCTTTATGCTAACAAAGGCTAAGCGTGAACAATGACTGGACATGTATCAGTCTTGAGTGGACCTTTTAGTTTTGGATGTTAGTACTCTTTAAGATATTGTGCCAATGAAAAGTTTTGAGAAAATCTAAGTCATAGGTGATAAGCCTAACAGTTACTTTATGGTCCAGGTCTGCAAGCCAACAGACAATTAACCATAGAATGGATATCGAGTCTAGTCTATTCCCCTAAACAATATACAGAGAAAGGATGACCCAACCAACCTCAACAGACCTAGCCTAACCTGTTCTGAAAAAAAGTACTCCAGAGAAGGTGATTCTTCTCCACTTGCAGTTGTGCTGGGAACACACCAATCTCCACAAAACCTTTGTCAGCAGAAATGTAATATTTTCCTGAAGGTCATTAAAGGTCTCATTAGATAACAGTGTATTTAACACTGGTCCCTGTGACACCACAGTGTCTATTTAGTTACATTTCTCTTTTGGTGGCCTCATTTGGACATGTCAGCTTGCCATACCTTAACTCACTTGTTAGGTGTCTTGCTAGATACACTACAGCACTGCTTTGTAATCAGGACCCTCTGTGGTGTTAATGCAACACAGAAGTCCAGTGTGTCATCTATCTGCCCCATTCATCCTTGTCTCTAGAGTTCTGACATCAGGAGCATTCAACAAGTCCCATTTTTTCTGTGATGGGATTTCCAAAATACAGTAGAAATTACAGGCAGTGGGATTTAAATCCCTGCAGACAGCTGTTTACGAAGTCTAGTCTTCAAGTGACCATAGCAGTGGAAGGGATGAAACCAAATTTGTGTCCTGCTTCAACTTTCCACCCCAGGCTCCTTTTTCTGGAGCATAAGTGTGTGAATCTGGCTGGCTATGTGGAAACCTGGAGCCACAGGCTACTGGGCAGCTGGCCAAGATATACCTGCAGTCTTGGCCACAGCTGTCTGCAGTCAAACAGCGTGGAGAGCAGCTGAGTTTTCCTTCATGGATTGAAGCATTCATGGCATTTTTCTCCTCTCTCCAGCTGTTGATTTTCACAAAGCTTGCAGGAGCTGATATCTATGAAGTATCTCCTCTGCTAAATTGGTAAGAATTAGTCTGTGGGATTGGAATTACTTGGACAGGATCTGGCAGACTGAGATCCTTTTTGCCTCATTTCTCTAGGAAACCAAACTGAAGACTCTTCTGCCTAAATGGTCTTTTTTCGTATCTGGTCAGTTACTGAGAAACTGAAAAGCACTTCATTCTCATGAGATTCAGAGACATCCTGTCACTACCTTTAAAATGAGGCAAATACTCATTGAATCCCTTTTCATATCATTAGCACTTAACCATCATGAGTGATTCTGGACAAAAGTACTGTCTTGGTACTTCTGCAATTTCAAAATCACTTTATGCCCAGGCTCTCATTAAGTGTCTTCTGTGGCTTATCTCTTGACGAGAGCTTGGAACCAATTAATTTGAAGACAAGGGAAGCACACAGATCCCTCAGAGGTAAAAGTTTAAGCCCTGCTGCTCTCAGCACTGCCAGGTGCTCAGCTCCCAGCTCCGTGTGATTGCCTCTGTCTCTCCATAAAAGCACCAATTTTCCCATTCCCTTTGTGTGCAGCCCAGCACCCAGTCAGTGCATGAGGAGAACCAGGGAGATACATTAATGATGGGCACAGCAGAGTCCCTGTCCTTTGTGGATTTATTCTGAGGTGTCTCAGAAAACTTGGCCACAAATATGAGCAATGGTAAGCAGTTTATTGCAGAAAAATTCTTTAATGAGTCACTATGGGGCTTTGGAAGAGTGAGGAATATAAAAGACACTTGGTGATGGCATAAATATGTGAAATTCTGGAGTTAAATGAAGATTTCCTTTCTTGTGCAATAGAATTAGTCTTTTAAATTTTAGCAAGGCCTTTCAAAATATTGTGAACTCCCCTCCCAATCTGCTGTGCTGCCACAGTTACAGCAGAAAAGCATGATTTTCTGCCCTAGTTTCCCTAATAGCAGCAGCAGCTAACAATGTTAGGTACATAACCTCAAAGACACTTTCCCTATAGTAAGTTAAAGATATGTCATTCTCACGTGAAATGCACGATGACTTGGGACTCAGACCCTGCTATGGCAGCATGAACAGATTTTTTCTGAAATGGCTCTCTCTTCCACAAAGAAACCCCTTAAGTGAAACAGGTGGTTTAATGTATTTTTGGTAGGGAGGAAAGCCATTATATTCTCAACTTTGGGGAAAGGCAAACGTGCACAAGTCCATATTGTACCTACATGACAGACTGCCGTGCCTGGAAGAGCTCTAAATCAAAGTACGCCTCAGCTTTTCTACATTTTTATTAAAAAGACTTTTTTATAGTCAGAAAGTCTAGGATTCAGGGAGTGAAGCCCATGCTTTGTGAAGGTTTAAGACAATGGCAGAAACTTGCACTTTGCCAAGTATATGCTGTGTGTTACCTGTGAATTTCCTGCCCTTTTGAATAGTGAGTTGGAGGGACGACTTGTGCCACAATTAGACATTAAAACCTCTGTAAAAGTCACATGCCACAGAGAGATAATGACCCATTTTTTAAACAACTCTTCAAACCCCTGTTTGCATGATGGATAACATATCTTATGATTGCACAGAAAGTGCACATTAACTTTTTAGGGATGTAAAGCTTGTGTTCTTGACATGTTCCAGAGATCACCACGCATGAAAATACAGGAGCATTATTTTCAAACACTGGTCATGAACGCTAAGCTTTTAAGTTATTGTTTATGCCCCTAGATATGAATTACAGAAATATCAATTTATAATCCTAATATTAAATACCTATTCTGCACTCAACAAAATTATTTATACATATTATTAAATCCTAAAACCAACTTTTTTTAGATAACAAAGTGTAAAGTTCTTCACCAGTATTAGCTACCATAGCACCCTTCACAGTGAGAACGGCCATAGAACTTCGTTCTGATTTTAGAGGGGAAGAAATTAATGTACAATCTAAGTCGAGTCACAGAATTCCTTACACCCATTGCACCTCCCTAGGAATTTTATGACGTGGACATCAGAGCTATGCTGGAAAAGATGTGATGTAACTGGCCATTAAAACCCACTTCAGGAGGCACTGCTGCTGTTTCCCCTGGGAACATATTGTTTTTTACTCAGGTCAACAGATGGTCCCTCTTTCTCCCTGCTTGCTTAGGTTTTGACCCAGTAATCCACAGTCCCAAATCCCTCTTTCAGGCAGGCACCATTGACTTTGTTTCCTCTTTCCCAAAAATAAAAAATAGAAAATTGAGGAAGTACAAAGCAAAAGAAGTAATTGGAATGTGCAGTCTTTGTGATGATCTCTGCACTGAATTAAAGGGCAAAGACTCTCATGTCTCAATGTCCTAGCAAGCACAGTTAAAATAAATGTTGCTGCTTGTTGTAAAAATGAGAAGAATTTTGCAAACATTAGGATCATTAGACATCTGCTTTTGTGGAGTCCAAATCAGAGCTTGGAGGCTGTTTCTTTTACAGAGAGATGTCAGAGAACTCAAAATGTTTTACAAGAGGAGGCAACTTCCATTCTTTCCATCTTCAAATATGAATACCATGGCAGAAGTTATGGTTGTCTACCATCCCAGGGGCATGGCTGAAGGAGGAGGAGCAGGAGGCCACATCAGCTGCCCCTCTGATGAGACACTTGGTTCCTGGGCTGAGGGAGGAAAAGGCTGTGGGAGATTTGGTATATGACTAGAGAAAACAATTTAGCATGTTCAGAAAGACAAGATCAGAGCCTTATTTAAGATAAATGGCCTTTTGAAGCCTTTAGGACAAAATACAAATTAAACCAACTAATTGATTAGTATTGGAATGAGTAAGGATTTTTTTAACTAAAAATATTATAACATCTGATCAAAGCAGAATATCATGTGAGCATTTCATCCTATGGTACAACCACAGACCTTGCTTGTTCCCCTGGAGAATTTTTCTGCACACACATAATGGTAGTAATAGCGGTAAAAATCTCCGGCGTCTGTTAGGTCCAAAAGAAATCACTTCTAACTCTCCCAGTCTTCATTTATCCTCTTATTGCTATCTATAAACCACCCTGTGCTGGTGGGAAAGACAGGACATTTCAATAATAGTGTGCCCTGCCAAGGCTGATAAAAATTCTTATTCACATATCAGCTTGTTTCTGGGTAAACCCATGGGCTTTTTTCCATTATGGGCTTCCTTCCAACATCAGGCTGTTGCACTAGCTAGCAAGTAGCTGAATTCCTAAAAATATCAACAAGGAACATGTCAATACCCATGTGTACTGGTACCAAACAGATCTCATTCCAGAGGCATAACTCTTTTAAGCAGAACGTACTAGCTGGAAAGCCTGTTGGAACGGGTGGGACTATGTGCTACGCGAAGCTGGGCACTGTGGCCAAGGACCTGAACCCCTTCATCCCCGAGCTAATCATCCAACAATCTAATGGCTTCAGCAGATACAAAATGGTTCCAGAGGCCATATATTTTCTCTTGGACACACATAAGCAATCCCTAACGATTTCCATGGCATATTGCTATTTTTACATCCCCTTCATTTTTCAAGTGTGAAGAGAAGTTATCTAAGAGGCCAACAAAGTGTGACTAAAGGATCCATTTCAGGCAGATTTTTGCAGCATGAGATGTATTTGTATGAAGATCCGACATTATATCCTGCCATCTCCCTGGAGACTCGTCTAAAAATGCTCCTGAGCAACACCTTTTCCTAAAACATTTTGTAATGCTATACTGTACAGCTAAAAGCTGCCTGGAAGAAATCTTATCCTATCCCTTCCCTATAACTCTGACCAGACTCAGCAACGTATATTACCACCCGGAATTTCTACATCTCACTTTTGGACCTTTTAAATCCATACCAACCCATCTCTGTCCTGACATCTGAAGCCTCCCTGGATTTTTTCTGTCCCCTTTCTCACTTCCTTGTCTGCTCGTTGTGCATGAGTGCTTCCCTCACATACCCTGTGGCTACAGCTGCATTTGCCTGTGTCACCCCTCACCAAGTACCCTCAGGATACAGCTATTATTAATTGTTTGCCATGCCTTGTACAAGGAACCTTTCATTGAGGACAAGCCTCATACTGAACCTGGTCAAGACAAAGGAGGACATCAACTCCTCCTGAGGCTGGTGTCTTATAGATAAAGGGAGAACTTCTGCAAAGAGGTCCCTCCATACATCAGTCACAGAATGAAAATATCTGGGAGAGTTTTACAAGATGTTCAGGAATTTGGAATGGCTCGACCAATACAGTGGATATGCAGTTATTATTTTGGATGAGGCATCTTTCAGTCACTGTGTTTGAATTATTCATATTTTCATCCATCAGATGATATTGACAATTATTGAATAATTGTCAAAACAAGACAAAAACATTTAAGTGTAACATCTGTGGTAGAAAGACAAAATATATTTCAATGGGATCTAATGCCAAGTGAGGGATTTATCAACAAGAAGTTATTCCAAATGGCTGGCCTTATAAACCGATCCAATTATACTAACATGAAAGGTTCTTTTTACACTCTTTTCTCCAATGTAAAAATAACTTCTTATACTTTGAAATACATTTGTTCCAAATGTTTCTGAAAGGCTGAGCCTATGGCAGGATCAACAGCATTTTACTGGCAGCAAGAGTGATAACTGCAAAAAGCTGTGTAACCACCTTTTACTTCCTGAGCTCTGAAGCCAAATACTGTCACAAAATGAAGTGAAATGGCATGTCAGACACTAGAGAATCAAACAATACTTGGACTGATATAGGCATTATACTCTACAGGAAAACCTTAAAGCCACTCCACTAGCTAAGTGTTCTGCATTGTTCATAAGTTGTAATTCATACAATTAACTATTCTGCTGTTGCTGTTCCAAAACAAAAACAAAATGCACTTCTGAGAGGATATACTTACCATACCTGGGGTTTGGCAAAAAAAGGTATCCACTCTTAGATTTATAATTTCTCTGAGTTTAGTTTCGATGTGGAAAAGCAAAATCTTCTTCCAATATAGACATTAATTCTATTTACATTCTCTGTCAGCCCTAGAATTCAGCAAAGCAGAACACAATTTCCCTGGAGTACAGCCCAGCAAAGAATTGGTGAATAGTTTATATTTTATAACAGTGCCTAAAGACTCTGTTATTAGCTATGCGTTTGGAATAGGACGTTTCCTGAGTCCTCATTTACTGCCATGGTATTACAACACTAAATCAAGCTTTAGTTTTTGTTTGCTTGTTACTTTGGGAATTTTACTAATTTAAAGGTATATTGCTTTGCTACATGGAGAGGAGGAAAGAGACAAAGAAGAAAAGGCTCTTGTTTTGACGGAGGAATTATGATATTAGAGGTTGCATTACATCCGTAATAGAAAAAGTATATACAATGCTTACAATCTTGCATGTGTAATTTAATTTGTATGAGGATTTTCTATTCTCAAAAATTAATAATATTATTCCCTTTAGTGTTCTATTAAAGATTCAACACCAATTTAAAATAATGAAAATCAATATTACTGTAGATGTGCATACAGAAAGGGAGTTGCACAGGACCTATTTAGCAGAAATACTGTGTCAATCAAAGTAAATTACTCCCTTGATATTTTAATTTAAACACAACATTTGGGAGGGATTGGATTTAAGAATGTTGGATTTCTTTATCTTTGGATGTATTTTTTTTCTTCCTTTTTCTGTAGCCTGCATTCTTTTGGAGTGTCAGGAGCTGCAATTTGTTTCACTAAAGCCAAAAATGTGGTTTTGCTTTGTGTACTTAGCACTAGTTTCTATGTAGATACACACTGGACAAATCTCAAGTAAAGGTCTCTTCCAGCAGAAGGTCAGACGTTTGGTGCCTTTTCCATATGTTCTGAACTGTGTTGCTGGCTGGCTGTGTGTTGAAAAGGAGCTTTGAGCAAGAAATCTGTCATTCTTGCACATCTGGAAATGTTGATGGTCAGTTAGATTTTAAAGCATTATGGTCATTCTCCACAGCAAAGATTCAACATACCTCCAAGGCAAAAGCAGTGATTTCCAAATGCTCATGACATTCCAGTGGTCATTTGAAATGAAGAGAGAATGGCTTTAAAAAACCTAAAAAGTGACCTTACAGCCCTCAGGGTGATCCTGCCAGTGTCTAAACTTTTGCACTGTTATTGCAGTAAGACAAAACACTTTTGTTGTTGTTTTTTAGAGTGACTTCAAATTGTCAATATGATTTACATCTCGACGCTCATTCTGAAAAAAAAATAAGGAAAAAGGAAGACAGAAAAACATTCTCAGGCAAGAAGAGAGCCCTGTTTTTGTTTAAGAATAGGAACAAACAAATTGTCCTATATGTCCGTAGCTAAATGAAAAGATACCATGCTTTAAAAGAATATCTATGGAGATGAAACATCTCTTATTCACAAAGTACTGTGTTTTATGTATATGGTTTTTATGAAATCTTCTTTCTTCTCAAGGAAGCACTGTATGTTTATCTAGTCTCCTGGAATACAGAGGAGGGACATATGGTGACCATTTTTAGACCATCAATCAGATTCTAGTTCATCAGTCAAATCTGTGCAATGTAAACACTGTCCAAAGGAGCAAGGTTGTTTCATTTTTTAAAATAAGTATAATTTGGGGTATTATTTACTATATATATATATTTGCAGATTCTACATTTGAAATATTTAAAATTTCTCAGTTTTACCACCTGACATGACTTTAAGAAATACAGTTTTTCTGAAAAGGATGGGTAAGCACCTCTAAAAATCAAGCTCCTGACATCTGAAAACATAAGTGCAGAGAGAGTTAAAATAATCTGTCACTCTAGTTAACTGTTGGATGACTCAAGACCCTCTGTACTTTCCAAAGGACTCTGTATTTCACACCAGGAGTAGTAGTTCTCACTTCATTTTGCTTGGCCTGCTTATTGGGCTCTTTTAATTTGTGTTTGACATGAAAGTGATTTTCCTGAAAAGATTTTATCTTAGTCTGTATCTATTTGCAGCTAATCTGTTCGTTTGGTTTTCCAGTATCAAAAGACCTACAAACCAGCATAGAGCTGTCATCTTGGAGGACATCAATGACTATCATTTGCAATCAGATGAAGTCACCTAACTGCAGCACAACCAAGTGATTTGGGAGCGGGCTGAACACTATGCCCTGGGAGCTGTGAGGTGTTTGCTCACACTGCCTGTACTTGGCTCCAATATTATATTCCTCACATGCAAGATAAACGCTCTTAAATCCTTGCATTCTTAGATGTGGGCAGGACTTGCAGGCTTGAGGTTAAATTAAGAGTTTGAGCTGTGAAAATCTTGCTGTGTTGGGTTAAGTGCTGTCAACTTGCCAAACTGTGGAGAAGATTATATGGCTCTGTATAAGGCTTATCTTTCACTGCAAGTTTATCAGGTGCATGAAGCTGGAGACCTGGACCCTCTGCTACCTGGCCATAGCTGCAAACAGTGGAGCAGTAGCCTACTGTGTGGCAATCCCTTTGGTTTCAGCATGAACACGGGCAAAGTTGGCTGGAATGGCATCAGAACTCTATTGATGCCTATTTGTACCACTTCCAGTGGATGTAAATTCCAGGTGTGGGTTTTCCAAGGCACAGTATGTTCTTTGGATCTTGGGGCAGAAATCTAATGCCAGCTCTAGACTTGAAACAGTGACTCCCTTCTCTTTCTAAAGGCCCTGATTTGAGAGTCAGGATCTCTTGTCCATCTCTCAATTTACATTTTAATATATGAAATAATTATCTATTAAAAATAATTTTTAAAATGTTTAAAAATCTCTAAAGATAACCCTTAAATTATGAAATAAACTGTTCAAATACTGTGTAAACTATATTTTAAAGAGACCAGTTGTGGTAAATAATTTGGAGAATAGATAAACAAGATGGGTATTTTTTTCAGCATGCTAAGCCAATTGTTTGTGAAACATTCTTCACAAACTCTTGAGAAAACGCTGAGAGACATCATGGAGCTTTAGGGAAGCATGAGGCTCCATGGCGCAGACAGAGTGGAAGATGACACCAGCAAGATTCTCTGGAGCAGTCATTTTGGAGTCTGAGCCCAGACCACGAATTGCAAAAGAAACCTCGGGGAAGCCAAGGGAAACACAGTCCGGTAAAGTTGTCTGAGAGAAAATCTTTCCCAATGCTAAAACTACTAGTAGAGTATGGCTGGGGTGGTGGTGAGACAGCAAGAAGCTCACCCTGGACCCTGTAGTCCAGCTTTGGCCTGTGTGAAACTCAGAACTGGCATGTCCAGCCTAGTTGTGCCTACAACTGCAATGATGTTGTAGGGATGGTCACGGTACCCTGCAGATATTCACTGAGCTTGTATTTCAGGTGATCTCTTCCTTAACAAGCTATGGATTGATTTTGAGGCACTTTAGTGTAATAGGCTTTGCCCTGGCCATGTTTAATCCATTAATCTTTTCGACATGCATTAGTTTGTTAAGAGGAAAGGCAAATTCAGGATGACAGTGAAAAAGATTACTTTTTCATTTCATTACATTACATTCAAGTAGTAATTGTTTCCATGTCAAAGACCAAGGCCTAATCTGCATAAGGCTAAGAGATTCTTTTTAAAGTTTAGCATAACCTGGAACACAGTTAATATCTCAGGTATTACTTTATTTCAGACAGGGCACATAGATCTGAGCTAAATTAAAAGCAATTCATTTCAGCTCTGATTCAGCTCTGGGATTTCCTGAGTGTCCAGCACTACCAGCCAGACTAGCTTCATCACTGGCCAGCTTGGTCCAAAGCCATTGCTACTGCCACACAAGGTGAAGGGCCAGCAGGTAAATTCTTGAGAGAGGGATAGGATTTCCAAATATAACTCCAGAAAATTCCCTATTATCAAGGATCTAACCATTTAACAAAGAGCAGATGACTGATATTAATCACACTGAAGTAAACAGGCAATGTTCTTGATTACAGTGTAGTGCCTGTGCTGACTCAGGACTTGCTAATGCGTTACATTCAGACACTGTTCCTTCAGCTGTACTTTACACTTCTCCTGCTGTCAGTAAAGCCCAGTTCCCTTGAGTAATATCGGCATTTATGCTAGTAAAATTGATTTTAAATTAAATTCTGTGACACAGACAGATCAAAGCAAAGGAATGAGAAGACAGAAGGTAAGACTGTGAATTCATTATCCTGCAGGAGACTATTGGGCTCTTGTGACTTATAGTCCCATACCTCCAGAACAGGGGTCATGTGCAGGACAGTTTGGCTTCCTCATCAGGCTGTGCTCTGTGCTGCCCAGGACATGCCTGCTACACAATCATGAACTCCATCCAACGCACAGGCGTTGTCTCATCAGGGCCTGGATCACTTTGGTGCTCGCACATCAGTGTGACAAGGTGGGTACGTGCTGAAAAGTGGGACAGGAGTCAGGGAGTATTTTTCAGTACAGCAAATTGAAGGTAGAACTCTCAGCAAATTGAGGGTAGAATTCTGCTCAGTTGACAAGACCTGTGTATTTGAGCACCTTCAAACTGAAAAGAGAGCTAGAGTCAGGTGTCCTAGCTCGAGGGAGAGCAGGAACAGTAAGTGGCAGGCCACTTGCTTCTTTCTCTCTTGCCATCCTTTAAAAGAGAGAAGCAGCCTCCAGTACTTTGTGAAAGGTTGTCATGCCCATGGCTGTTAGATGCACATCGTGAGCCTCAGCATACTTGGTACCCCAGGGTACTTCAGCAGAGGAACATCTAGTCCTGGATCTAAATTCAGCCAAAGCCCTGGGCACTACTGGGAAAGTACTGTAGCCCTAAGTACCTGGAGAGCCTAAAGAAATGGGAAGGCCTATGACATTTGGATGCTTCTATGTTGGGAGACTAGCTGAGCAGGATCTTTGTCATAATGGACTTAGGATTCCCATACGTGTCCCGGATCCTGCTCAAGTTGTGAGAGTTCCTCCATCAATCTGATAATAAGAAACTTGTCTAAAACAGAACAAGCAACGATTGCCTCATCTGTTCATGTGATGCCCAGCACAGTCGATGGTCGTGTCTCTCTGGGATGAGTAAGAGAAGTTGCTGTGGCTGGACATGACCAGCGGCACACAACCCACCCATGGAGGCATCACGCAGCAACTCCCAACACCACACCGAGGAGCAGAAAAAGCTAACTTACACCTCTCAGTCCACCACAAGAACGGGCAACAATGTTCCAGCAAACCAATTGAGAGAAGCATTTTCACCTCATACCTGAGCCCCATTCCTGTATCCTGACTACAGTACAGTCCATCCTTGCAGAAAGCCACCTCTGCAGTCTGGTGTGTAAGAAAAAGACACTACTTTGGCTAACACTGTTGTGTTTCTACTTTGACAGGAGGACAAGAATCTCCAAAGTATGGTAAAAAATCCAGTACCAACACTGCTTCTTTCTGTGAACTAGGAAGAAGACTGCCCCATGCTTAATTCCTGTCAAACAAAACTACACATACAAAAATGCAGAATGTCATTACTTCTTGTTTCTCCCAGTGCAAGAAGGTTCCTATTTGCTTCATTATCAGATGTTATTGCTTGGCTTTGATGCTGTTCCCAGTTACGTCAAAAGGATTTTTGGCTTTAGCTATGATGTAGCAGCACTATACCCATTCTACACTTGCACACTTGAAGAGAAACTTCTTATATCTCTTAAGGAATACTGTGCCTGGAGTATTGTGGCTGCTCTGCTTTTTGGTTTGTGTTGTATTTCCATTTAGTTTAGCTATGTTTCAGACACCTTACCAAAAACCCACAGACATTGGATAACTGGAACACCTACAGAATTAAAAAGTTGTAATACCTTCTTGAAAAAATGCATCAGTGCATTTGGTCAGAGCTTGACTATTAGCCATTAATTGTCCAGCTGGATGCCAAAAGTTTTGAAGAACATATCATATCAACAGATTAATCTGGCAGTATATTTTAGCAGTCATTAATTAAATGTTTCATAGACAAAGCACTGAAAAAATGATGAGCCATTCCAGGGGTATTTATGAAAATATTCATCCTTAAACAAGGACACATTAGTTAGCCAGACAGCTTTGAAAATAGATTGACTGTAGCTGTTTCTTAAAACAGTTCCGAAAAGACTGTGAGCACATCTGCTGCATGTTAAACTGGAAAAATCTGGCACCTGAAGAACTGTTACATACAATGTAAGGACTGTCAGACCCTGCAATATATCCCACAGCAAGAACTCAGTGCGATGCAAAGCAGGTTATGTCAGACTCAAGAAGCGATGTTAGACTCTGGATACAGCAGACAGGAGAAGTTTGACATGCTGTTTAGATGGAGCTCAGACAAAGCAGCTTGCTCAAGCTGTGACTTCTGCTGCAGAAATTACGCTTTAGAAACAATCTTTGACCCATCCAATTAACTTACACCGATGGGAAACAGGGCCTACTGTCCCCTGTTCCTGCTCTGCACTGATTGCTGGATAAAGCCTCTGCACCTCCTTCTGTAGGCAGGGTGGGTGGGGAGATGGCTCCAGGGTGGGGAACAGCACCGGCAACCCGGCAGGTCCTCCTGTGTGTCATGCAGGGAGCTGGCAGTGCTGCTTTTCCCTAGAGGAGGGGATGCGGGAAGCAGATATGATTCAGCTGCTAATGATTGAGCTGTACCTAAAGCAGCTTGTAGCAGAGCTGCATTTTAACCCTTGGGTTGCTTGTCTCCTAAAACATTCATGTACATCACCTGATTCTCCCTGTGAGGGTAGAACAGTCTCTGCTTTCTACTGGGGCACTGGAAGTAGGAAGGAGTCTGAAAACAGCAGGGAGCTCCTTAGCGTGATCTGACCAGTGGCAGCCCAGAGCATCTCCAGATGCCCTGCCCCTGCACTCCAGTTAGCTTCCCATCTAATAACTGGGCTGCTGCTGCCTGAGAGCTCCCTAACTCTTGCTGCCATCTCACCCAGCGCAGGCACTTGGACTGAGGCACTGTAGGAGGCAGCCCTGAGAGGCTCAGGCTGTGCACGTCCCCTCCAGCAGGCAGGCCAGCAGGCAGCAGAGGAGCAGAAGGCTCTCCCTGCACAGCACGGAGGGAACAAAGAGATGTTCATGGCAAGGGATGAGCCTCAGGTTGCAACAGCCAGACAAGAATGGTGGGAAAGAAACAAGATGGAGTTCTCTATGTTTCCCGGCATGGGTGCCAGAAAATCCAGGTTTCCCCTGCTGATTTCTACGCTGCAGCAGCTCATCACCCACAAATCCTACAGTATTTAATAAATTGGGCTTTTGGGATTGCACAAGAAATTAAGGATGGAGAGAAGAAAGGGAGTGGGGTCTTCTGAGGGTAACCCAACTTTTTTCTGAGTTTAGTGAAGTGCATTTTGGGACAAGCAGGCTGAACAGGGGACAGAGCCTTGACCACAAAATAGCTAAAAGGCCTTTCACAAATTTTACAAAGGGATTGGTCTGGGAAAGTTTTAGAAAATTAGAAAATTGTGCAACTTTCTCTGAGAGCTGGAAAATACCAAAATATATGTATAGTGTGTATTGAGTATAATGACTGTTGGTTGTGACTCACCAGCCACATAAACTTCTGTTACCTCGAATCTTCCATGAAATGGGCAAAAGAGAAACAGGAAAAGTCATCAACAAAGCTTTGCTTTCTGTGTATTTTCTTCCTTCTGTCTTTTCCAGTCTTTCTGCTCTAGGTTCTGTACACAGTACTGTACTAATTAAATGGAGATACTTGCCATGAAAATACTACAGTGGGCTAGAAGCCATCTACTGCATTGTCTAAAGACCTTTTAGAGGATTAAAGTTAGGGCACAGAAGTGCAGCTTTGTTTAGCTCTGTCTTCATTGTGTGCAAACTTCAATTTTCTTCTGTAATTTTTTCTTGATTGCTTTATTTGGGTGGTTTGCTCCTACTACATCCTGGGGCTTTTTGCTTCCCCTAAGTAACACCTGCTGTTGAGAAATCTCTGGGTTATGTTGCACAAACATGCTACACTCTTGTGTTTAAGTGCTCATTAGGTCTAATGGAAATCATTTGCTTTGGGTGGTCCTCACTGCATTCACTAATTTCCATACAGTACTCTACAAGAAGCCAAGAAGGGAGCAGGCCCCACAAAACGTGCTCTGCCAAGCAAGCCTGTTAACAGGGTTTTGAACAAGCCAAGGTTCTGTTAAGATCAATGGTTTGATTCACAGGGATATCCTATGCATATTCCTGCAAGCCACAGATTGCTATGTGTAGATCTTAACCCAGTAAGAAGGAGTGCAGTCTGCCAGGCTATTGAATGAAGGAAAGCTCTCTCACGGGGTTGTGCTGCTCAGGCACTGGGAGTAGCGAGGAGCTCACACCAAGCCAAGTGGGTTGGAACGGGCCGATAGCACCAGTGCCAGACTCCTTAGCAGAGGGAAACTCTGGGGAAGCTGAGCCTCTCCAACATAGCTTTCTTCCCTCCACAGTGATACTTTCAGTCTTATCTGGCTCGGATTCAGTAACTGGTTTTCATTTAGTTATTATTTCAAGTAGGCCCAAGATAACTTCTCAGGCATCTTAGTCATTTGTAAGTGTGTCTCCTGTGAAGGCAATGCAGAACCGAAGCACCACGGGCACAGCACTGTGCAACACCCCCGACTCGAGAGCTCTCCTGGAAGAGTCCTGCACCGCAGGAGCTGGGTCAGGCCGGGGAGGAGCTGGCTGTCTCTGCAAACGTGCTGAGTGGCAGCAAACCCATTCCCATCAGGGGGCTGAGGGAAAGGGCTGACGCTGCCTCCACATTATCTCACTGATCAGCCGGCCCACGAGAGCTGAGAGCTGCGTGGGATTTACCAGTACACTGGGCTGAGGAAAATCAGACCATGCTTAGCCAACTCAGCAAGAAAACAGGAAGCTTTCAGAAGCAGAAGCCTTTTCTAAAATAGTATTAAAGTATGAAATATTAAAAATTGGAAATGTCTATACAAGATAATGCTAGAGACTACACAGTAATCTCCAAAATTACCTGCCTAAACTCAACTTCACCCAGGACATGAAAAACTTGCCCCGTTTGGTGATTTGGGCAGAACTGAAGTACTCCCCCTTCACAATGTCCTGTGGATTTAATGTAGGCCTTTGCATTTTCTCAATGTTGCCTATCACTAGTGCTCTCTTGCTGCCCTCCCCCAGCCAAAATAGAGAAACCATGGTCTCTCTGTGGTCACACTGACTCACCAGTAAGGCCAGTGAAGTGGAAGTGACCCTCTGAGTTTCTTCTGCTCCTGCCATCGTGGAAATTATCACACCAGAATTGTGGCCACACTGAACCAGTCCTCATTTCTGATTTCTTTTTTCTGAGCAGATAAGAATGACCTAGGGCCTCTTAGTGTGTTTTACATCAAAGACTGATGAAGAGTCCTGACAGCCTTGATGTCACTGCTGTAAATAAACCATTAATCACATTGCCATTCCAGGGAACAGCCTTCTCCCAGAGGGCATGAACCTTCTTCAGGTCACTAATATAAACCACATCTCCACTAATCCGGTGGGGTGGTGGTAATGTCAGGGCTTTCAAGGTGGGCTGGCTCTGTGTTGTGGGGACACTCCATTACTCTCGTTGTAGTGCATAGATCATTGTTATGGTTCCAGTGAATTATAAAGGGTCACTTACCGGAGAAAGAGTTACAGTGAATTAAATAAAGCATGTTGCAGTAGGAGTTACAGAGAGAAGTGGAAAGAATAGAAGGCTCAGTGTCCTGCTAAAGCTTGTTTTGGAGTTGAGTACTGCCTAAAAACTTAATATAGAGGCACAAGAGAAACAATAGGGTCAATGACCTAGCAGGCAACCAGAGCAGTGTGGTTCTAGTAGATACTGCAGAGCATAATGCCATGAACACCAAAAATGCATCTATTATCAAAAATTGATCTAATTTTAAAATCCATGCCATGCCACTGTCTTTTCAACACTACTCTTCAGTAAGATTGTCAGTGGAAATAACATATTTTATATATATAAACAAGCATTACATGTATATAAAATACATGTTATATATAATACTTCATATGTGTTATATATTTACACACACACACATATATATTAAAATAGCATATTAATGTGGTTTAGAAACACAGCTAAAACCAAAGTCGGTTAAACTTGTACTCTGCAGCTGAACTGTTCAGCCATCATGGGTGAATTGCAAACAGAAATTTGGCTTTCTGACAGAGTAACTTTTGCAATGGGAACTGCCTCATTAAGCATGGCTGTCTGCCTGTCCCAGTGAAAAAGCAGCATAAAAATAATGATACAACAGAGCTGGTTGCTGCCTCCCTGCTTTAGAGACTCCTAAGGGCAGTCTGTGATTCCCAGAAGTTATTCAAAGTAGCCTTAAATCAGAGAGCTCAGGGCTACTCTAAACTACTCTAATACATTTTTTCATACAATAAATTATATGTTTTTAAAGTGGTCCCAAAGGCATGTGAGCCAGATAGCGCTGGCCATTTTCACACACTCCCTCCACACTGCAGCCTGGCAGAGAGACTGCTAACACAGCTTTCTGTGGCCAGAGGAAACCCCCACACTTTCCCGCCGGAGGCTGAGCCTCAGCTTTAGGGCTGTGCACTGTTGTTTACGTGTTCAGCCCAGACAGCACGGTTTTGAAGCCACACTCAAAAAACATCCGTAGAGCCGTGATGGCAGCGAGTGGCTGCAGGAAGCTTGGACACATCACATCCCTCCTCTGGGAAGGGGGTCTGTGGTGTGGCCAAGGGGGGGTTCAAACCATCCCCCAGGCCTCCCCCAGCTTTACCAGCTGTGCTGGTTTTAGGACTCCCAAATGAAACACAGTACCTCACAACTTCTCTAATCACTTTAAAACCTGACACTTGCTAACCCAGGTGGACACAGAGCTGGATCTTCACAACCCGGGCTACTGACCAAAGGAAGATTCCTTACAAGGAAACCAGCCTACTGGACAGCTCTGCATGGCAGATGAGGTGCCACAAAAAACCAAGTTCTCAGAAATAAACTACTAACACCTCAGGCAACTAAATCACAACTTTGCTGTGTTCCATCTACTTAAAGCACAGTCAGTGCCAGGACTAAGACTGTGAACTTCCTCTGCAAAAAATTTGGGTGACCCTCACTTGCCTTATAATAAAACAAACCAAGGTGCGTAGGGGTGCCTGTGTTTGCATAAACTTGACTGTAAAAGACTGACTCCCTTGTTTGATGCCTTAAGCAGGACCAGGAGACAAGATTGCTGACTTGGAATGGAGTTTCTTAAGAGAAAAATGAACTAAATAAATGTTTTACTATGCTGAAGCACAGATTGCTTTTGGAGTCCAAAATACTGCTATTTAAAAATGCCTTTTGCAAACCAAAGATCACGAGTTTCCAAGTCGTCCAAAGAATCCCTCTCATTATAACCATACGTAGGTCAGGATTCAGCACGGTCCAGCAGTGAGATTCATGAGCTGGGCCTCCCACAAGCATCCTTGGGGAGAGGAGCACAAGGTAAGCTGCCTTCCACCTCTGTCAACAGAAGCTCAGCTGTGTTTTTCTAAGCCTCATGCCACAGTCTGCATACTTAGTTTTTCAATACAATATTTATTTCAATTTTAATTTTTAAGTTTCTTTAAATACCTACTTCAAGGATTTTCCATGTATTTCCAGCATAATCCTCTGAACTTAAAACTCAAGTTACAGGCCTGAACTCTGATTCAGAAACAATTATTTTTAAAGTAACAACAGTAAGATAAAGGTATAAAATTTTGGATTTTGTCTTTTTGTATTTTCTTAAGGAATATTTGTTCTGAAGAGTATAGTTCATAAAATAAAGAAAGAAAATATGAGTTTCAACTATTTTGAATCTAATTAAGGAGACTTTAGAACTGAATTTTTTATAAATAAAAACACCTGACTGATGATCCCAATACATAAACTTAAAGCTATTCTGATAGCCTGGGACAGTAAAAGAATATTAGCTTTATTACCACCTACATTTAACAGAAATAAAGTTTCAAAAAGAACCTGTGAGCTGGACAGAGGAAGATACCAGTGAAATCTTGAGAAGCAGAGATGGGTACACCTTAATGCTTCTTCTGACCCATACTGAGGTTTATGTGTGCATTTCTGGAGCTGCCAATCTGAACTTTGGTAAAATACACACGTGGCTCATACACAAAAGTCCTCACCACATCTGCCTGTGCAGGCTTGCCACCACCCATCCTATCATACCCCCTCCCCTAGACCCTGTCACAGCCTTCCAGAGAGGTGGGGCTGCAGGTAAGGGGAGGGGCTTCACCTGGGTTGTTGCTATCCTGTGCATCCTTCCTCACTGCTGGGCCTGGACATGCTCACCCTCTTCTCTTTTACCTCTTTCCTTCCCTGAAGAAGATGCAACAGCTCAGCATGGGAAAAATAAGCAGCAGGACCTACTGGTGATCCTAGGCTGTTACCAGCAGCCTGGTGCTCTCTACACCCTGGCTGATCTCACACGATGCCTAAACTGGTCCCAACACACTTGGCTTTCCACGTTTGGCTTTCATCTCCAAGCTATCAAGTAGAGTGTGTAGTCCTGAAGTAACCCGAAATTTAAGAGGCTGTTTCAGACGATGCAGCCATCCATGGTCGCTGGGAAGACTCCACAATTCCCTTCCAGTCCAGGGAAGAGCAATTGCTTGTAAATAAATGAATGTTGTTTAACATTAACTAAGACAGCCTCAGTCTGATGTGTATTCTACAAAATATCAGAAAATATCTTTCTTCTAAACAAAAGGGAAACTGAGTACAACAAATTAATTTCAAGACCCTTAAAATGTAACACAAGGCTGTTTTGTGAAGGCTGGTGGAGTACTCAGCACTAAAGACTAACATTACCTTATGAAGAGGAATTCTTATGTGATATGCAAGGAAATATCTATTTCTCAAAATTGCAATTTAGTTCCAATCCACGTTCTACAAAATGTAGGCAAATGCTGCATTTAAAGCATATGGGTAAAGGAAAACCCCATGTGGAAGCACAGAGGGCTGAAGACTAAATCTGGAAAACTTCAGAGATTATAAAGCAGCACATATTGAAATAAACTTTTTTTCTGATGCTGGCAAGTGTAATAGACGTTTAACTTTACTGATGAGCAGAACCGTACACAGAAACTTGAAACTGTTCCAGAATCATTGTTAATTACAAAGTCGGTGAAAATGCCTATAAATGTGGCCCTTTTATTTGTCTTTGTTTTGCCATACAATGTGTGCTATCAGGAACAGTAATTGTTCCCCCAAAACAGAATTCCTGCTAGGTGAAATACACCGCATTTCTTTACAACCTACATTTTGTATTAAAATATGAACATATTTAAAATTAATCAGGCCACTTTTTGCATCTATTTCTGTAAGTGCTGTTGGCTATTGCATTGCTGAAACACATCATCAAGGAAATGGCCAGTGGGAACAAGATTTCTGCAGATTGACAAGACAAGCAACCTTTATTAAATGCAAACTGTCAACTTTTGTACTTTAGATAAATGCTTTGATTTAGGGGGATCAGAGACAGGCAGAAGGTGTCAGCAGACAGATTGGAAGGTCTCTGGGATTTTTCAAGAGATTTATAAGTTGGCTTTTGTTTAACTACTTGGTTTTTAAGCCTTTTGATTTCTTTGAGGTATTCAAACCCAAGATGACATACCTTCTAATTTTGCTGTGTGCTGACTGTGCAAGTTTGATAAAAACACTTCAAATTTTCACTGTTCTCAGTGATTTAGCAGGAAATCTCAGTAATCTAGTTGGTAAAATGACCTAGAAATAGCATTTGATCTGCAATCTATGTATGCATCATAAAAACACAGAAACACAGTCAGCACGAAATGCTGCAACAAAGACCTGGGGTTTTTTAGTCACCGCACTGCAGTACCTTTCGTGTGTAATGAAATTATCATTGCTCTTCCACTTCGATAGAGCAGTCAGATCAAACTTCTCCTGACCTGTGGGAGGGGGGAGAGGCTGCTGTTCTCTACCCAAACACATTTCCACTGTCGGCCCCAGAACTGGTTCTAGCTCTAGGGAGAGCCTGTGGCAACAAAGCAGTTCTCTGTCCCTTATGCCAGAGGTGTGGTCAACAAACGGCTGCCAGGGCAAAGGCAGGATGCGCGGCGGGGCAGCTGCTTTTGGGAGAGAAGTAGCTTCTGGCAGAAACATCTCTGTCTGTTCACACTCAGTTTTGCTTGTCCTTCCTCCTGCAGTATCTCCTGTGCAGGAAGGAAGGTGCCAGGCAGGGAAGGTCATCTCTCCTCACATAGTTCAGAAGCCTTAGGGCAATGTGGGACACTACTGCCAAATAGCCTCCTTACAAACAGGAACAGGAGGCTGAAGCCCCCAAACTCCAGCCCTTCATGCATCTCATGGAGGATCTGCTGACAAGTAGGGAGCCCTGTTCCCAAGGGCACCATCAGCATTTCTGCTCTGGACTCTGCGTGTCACCGTCACTGCTGTCAGACCACTTGTGATGGAAGAGTCACGGTGCAATTTTCCCTTGAAAGTTCACTTTTAAAAACAGGAACATGGAAAGTAGAAGGTAGTGGAACCCACCCCCTAGGATACTGTGCCCAGTGCAATATTCTATCCTTTGCAGTTGGAAGTCATTTCAAAGAACATTTTCAACTTTTCCACACTGCTGGCCAGTTTAAAAAGGAGATTGCTAATGGTGTCATAATAGCTGCTTACGTTTTTCATGACATCTGCTTTTCTGTATGTGTTTTCCCGATGTTTTTGCAGAAGAGGTTATTTCCTTGACCTTCACATGGTTTGGGGAAAAGGTTTGTATTTTAGGTTTTCATTTTAATTTTGTTCTAGTGTTTAAAGAACAAAAATGAGACTGTCAGCTCCCTGGAGGATGTTTAAGGTACGAGCTGTGAGCCAGATGCAAGCTATGAAACTCCACTGCGGAGACTCCTTGCAGGCAGCTGTAGCCACCTATCTTTGGAGACTTCAGATCCCAGCATGCACTGAAGTCAAGCCCCTGGGATCAAGGGAGACTATTTAATGCTCTGTCCCTCACGGCCTCCTTGGTGGTCATGCCTATCTTAAAAACATAGATCGTTATCCATTTGATTTTTATACTAATTAATTTTTCCTTCCAGGATTCCTGGCCAGAGAAGACTTCCATGAGATACCATGGGCTTCTAAACAGAAAATAATTGTGATAAAGGAAAGTCTTTTCTCAAATAAATGCAGCAAAGAGATAAATTTTCAGATTTACTAATATTGTTGCTTTCATCTTGCACAGACTGAAATTTTGTTTTATTACTGCTTTAATCCCATGATCCATGAAAGAGATAAACCTGCTGGAATATTGCTGGAAAATTCCCAGCCATGCAAGGATACCCAAACCACAGAAAAATCCAGCAAGCTCCCCATTATAAAGTTAGCATTGCTGGTTAAAGGCTTTAAGTATTCAACTCTGTATCAGGAACAAAAAATGAAGTGCTTGGCCCAAAATGTAAACCTTAATAAGGCTCACACATACCATTAACTGTGTAACACACACACTAAAATAATTATAATCTGGGTACGCTCACTGCTGTTAATTAGTTTGACAGAGAGGCTCCCTGGATTACAAACAGCTAAGTCTAGAGCTCTCAAGATGCAGGAATTCAACATCAGCCCAACCAGAGGTGACTTACACGTCTTACATCTGCTCAGGAATGAATAAGAAGCACGGTGGGGCTCTGATTTCTTTTGTGTGAGGGTGGGTTTTTAAGAAAACAAGAACAACAAGTAGCAGGAGATGTAAAGAAAAGTACAAAGAGACACTGAAGACACTCAGATCCAAAAAAGCATTGATAGGGCAGTCGTCAGGTTTTGGGTCAGGTGCTGGGTCAACAAAGTTTGGGCTGTTTTGTCCCATGTGTGTCTGCAGGACTTTTGTAAATGCCTTGGAAATCAAAAAGACTGTGGTTAAGACATCCGTGTCCATTGCCACCATTGTGATCCACAACCTGGAGCATCCTGTACTTTTGGTTACCAACTTAGACTGAAATTATGTGTCAAGACACAAAGTTAATTTATGATGGGTCCTTATCTTAGCTCAAGAAGTCTACAATAACTACTAGATATATTAAAAATTCATTCAAAAGGATCAAAAAGGATTCAAAAGGATATCAAAAAGGATACTTTTGTACATGTTATAGACATGTAACATAAGTGTTACAGGGAGTCACGACTTGCATTTTAAATTGAAGCACTGGAGCCATCTCAGCTCACAACGGTTTTCAAAGATTAGTGGCATAAAATAACATCTTAAGTTAGTCCATAGGTCATTTCAAAGCATTGAGCTATATAGAAATAGAAATGAGTGGGCTTTGGATGTCTAATTCATTTAGGTACTTTTCTTGTAAGTCTTGCCTATTGGTGTTATTGTTGAGGAAAAATTACGTGTTCATTTAAATATCGAGAGGCTCAGTGCTTAAAACTGTTTAACTGCATTAGACAGATGTTACCAAATAGAATTCATACATAAATCAGAGATAGAGTTAAATGCAAAAATCAACAGATTTTTTTAGGTGGCTATGACTGTGTTTCTGCTTACTACAAAAAGAGCAATTTTTTTTCTTAAATAATGTTATTTGTTTGTACTGGCACGTGTTCAGCACAGGATCTATCACTATGTCCAAGTCATCTGTTAACTTCATCCACTGTCTCAGATGTTTATAGTTCCCTACCCTATATTGAGTGAAAAATGGACACCAAAGCCACAGGGTGACCCGAGCTGACCTAATGTTTGATTGCCTCCATCCCAGTGCATGGATGAGAGCTGGTGTTGACTTCCAGTCTTATGCACAGCTTGTAATCAATTTCCATTTGGCCTGCAGTGTTTAATTTTGTTCACCAGTGAGCTTCTAGATCATCTTTGTTGTTTGTTAGCGAGTGGGTGAGGTCAGTGCACCATATGTAGGCCTGGGCCCACAGAAGGTCACAGGCAGCTGTCACCTACTGAGGGACCACCAAGGTCCATTTTAGATGCAGAAACAACCCCTTCATCCACGAGCACTGGGAAAAACCTCGGAATTCAAAATATGTCAAACTGAAAAAAAAATTCCCAATAAAAACTAACAAATTTGTCTTCATTATTTTATTTGACAAGTATTTCTGAACATGCAGACATTTTGGTTTTCAGAAAGAAATTTGGCAAAACTTCATTCTGGTGATATTGCAGCTCTGGTGTCCATATGTGTCCTTAAATAATGGCACAAACATATAATAACAACAGATATGATTATTCCTTTCATAGATACCCTTGGAATAATAGATTTCTGAGCAAGCACAACAGTGTGAGCCTGTTCTATCACCTGCATTGTCCTACCAAGTGCACAGCTGAAGGTTCATTCATACGATCAGGGTAATTAATATCAAGGTGAAATTATCTCAGTCCATCAGGCAAAGGAATGACCAACTCTCCCAAAGGTATGATAGTGTCAGTAACATAAAGAAATTCTCTACACTGCACTTCAGAACTCACCTTTTTTTTCTTCTTCTTTTCTTTTATTTTTGTGTGTGTGTGTGTGTAAATGCAAACATGGCCATCTCATATTTTGATTAATCCTGTTAACAGAAGAAATACTTCTATTTCCAAACAAATATTTTAAAGCTGGTTGCATCATGCAGGAAGATGTAGTTACTGAATGACGTGGAGCGTCACCCTTATTTATATGAAGGTGCTTCCTGTTAGCATGGTATCCTCCATTCCCTGGCCTCATATTTTGTCTGGTGCATGTGGCTAATCACTCTATAAACAGGAAGGACACTTGAAAGATCATCTAAATAAACCCTGGTGTGTATATTTCCCTGGTAGGTTAATGACGAAGATTTTGGCCAAATAAAGAAAATTGTTATATGCAAGACAGCAGTTCTTATAAAAGTAAAAATGTCTTTGTATATGGGACCTCCATACTGACTAAAACCACTCTATAAGTAAAACTCTAAACAAAAGGAAAACCTAAACTTGGCTGTTAATTGTGTTTTCTCACAAGCGAAAGCACACACATAAGTTCAGTTCCCATGTGGCCTAAGGTGAAGGCAGAGGAGTTACATTGAAGGGATTATCTTGCAATCCATTCTCAATTAAGTGCTATGCTACCCCTGCTCTCTTGTCAGCTGGCTTTATGCCTTCTTTTGTGGACTTTACACCTCCAAGATGCCCAAAGCAGGCCATGTGGTCAGGCATTGGGCACATCATAATCAAATTCTAAAATACTGTTTAACTTAAGATGGACAGTAAAGCTGCTGAAAACTTAGGATCAATTGTCAGCTTTCTGTCCCTAGTCCAAAAGAGACTCTTGTTCTTCATACTGACTTCTATTTTGTAACACAGAAATTGTTCAAATAAGCAACGCTATTTTACTTTAGTTCTCAGATGGGTCTTTATTCCATCCAGATGTTACTTCTCATACCCCTGTCTTCATGTAGAGCAACACTTTGTAGAATACCTAATCTTTAAGTCACTTTTACTTTAATTCACCGCTATATTTTTTAAATGACTGTGTTTGACATAAACCACTGACTGGTTTCACAACTGTGGTGTCTCCACCTTTGGCAAACTTTTCACTTATTTGTTCCCTCCGCATTTAATGGAATTGCTGGAACCACTTAAAATCCATTAATGTACTACAAATTACAAGCACAAATCATATTTGGTGAATTAGAGCAGTTAGAAAGACTGAATAACTTCCACTCATAAGAAATCAAACCTATTGCAAATGTGTAACTATAGTTTCCGAAAAGGTTAAAGATTTTCCACAAATACACAGAGGTAAATCTATGTTTTGCAATATTTATCCACTTTTGATTCTCTCTTTTTTTTTTAATTTTTCATTTGCTAACACATTCTAGGGCCTTTATGCATCTAATTTGTTGTCACTAACTCTCAGCTACAAATGCATCTGTACACACAGTACTAAGCAATTATAATGCTTTACATGTGTACACTTCGTATGTATTGTATCTATCCATTCCACTTAATAAAACATTCCTCAGGAACTAAATCGTCTGCTTGCTTATGCCCCTTCTTGATTTCCATGTTGATGGGTCAGACAAGCACAGTTTCTTGGCTTTAGCCAACCAAAGAAAAATTAATATCATCTCACAGCCAGTGCCAAAAGTTCAGCTGTTCAAAATGAAACTTGCTTGAAATGAACTCAAAGTTTTCAGTTAATGTCTACAAATGCATTTTTTGAGAACTTAAAGGATATAAGAATGTAGATTCTTGAATTAGACTAAATCAACAAATTTAAGTCATCAGGAAGGTTTGGACTAAAATATTTTGAAAGTGGATTTTAAATTTATAAAAATTGTAATACTATCATGAAAACGCGTCAAAATTCTCAAAAATAACAGAAACATTTAAAAGAGAAACTAAAGAGTTGGAAACCTTACTTATAGAGCCAAGTCACAGCAGGTTCTATACCCGCATTAAGCAAGGGGGAATGCCTTGGCATGGCATTAAATGAACTGATCCAGTGCCTGTTAGGATTATTGCAGCAGTCTCCTAATGCATCCTACAGCTCTGGTCAAAGTCTGACCCTGATTTTGCTAGAAGGGCTGTTCTGGAGTTTCTCCCAAGTAGCCAAGACAGGAATTTATTCTGGTATGTTCAGTTCTCAGTCTTATTGCTGGTTTTGGG
The DNA here is from genome assembly GCA_013400975.1 of Atrichornis clamosus. Lineage (NCBI taxonomy): Eukaryota > Metazoa > Chordata > Aves > Passeriformes > Menuridae > Atrichornis > Atrichornis clamosus. The sequence goes on from WBMZ01005708.1 coordinate 126,933, forward strand.
GGAGGTGAAGGAAACAGCAATATGATCTGCCTCAACCATATAACCACCCTGCATCACTGAGACTTTCCATCCCATCTTAACAGCCTTAACATATTAGCACATATTCCACTCACCCTTCTTTCCCAAAGACAAAAACCAATGCTGAAACCAAATATGACAGCTGTATCTACCTCAAACATGCGCCCTGCCTTGCATGTTCCATTTCTTTACTCCTCCCAAAACACGGCCTGCACAGCATTTTGCTGCTGAAACATTTTGTACTTATATTATCTTTGCTCACTTCCTCCTCCATTTTCCCCTTCTCTTGTGCCTTTTCTAGGAGAAAATTATTTGCTGGAAAGCTGAATGTATTTAGACTTGTGCTGGAAGAAAGTCAATTGCTGCAGGTGTCCAAAATCGGCAGAACCTGATACTTCCTTACAAACCAGGATGAGGAAGCAGTTTCATGTTTCACCTTTTCTGCTATTGCAATGGACTCATGCAAGAGGTGGCTGTTTGCATCACAAAAAGGATCCAGAGAACTCCCAGCATCTCTTGCTGCTGTTTGCTTTGTGCACTATTAAGCACTATTGCCCCAGACCCCTTAAATCAGCTTCCACTGCAGCACAAGAAGAGAGTAACATTACATTTTTTCCTCCCTCCAGAAGGAAAACAAACTCCTGCTTGGAGTTTAATCACTGCTCCTCTCAGCCATCAATGCAGAGCCACATCATTAAACTCTTGCATCCTAAGTCATGAAAAGTCCATGCAGACCTTATCCTATTCCAATTAATTGTACTGCTCAGTCTCTCAATCAGTCTTAGAGACCTTTTCTCTCTTTGGAGACTGAGGGGACCAGAAAGAAGCCAAATATCCAGACCCTGGGGCTCTCTTAAGAAGAATCCAGTTTCCAGAGAGGAATATGATTACAAGCAGCATTCAGGCAAAAATGCATTTGAGGTGTCTACTCTCAGGCTAGCATGGAATAGAAACAATAACCTCAGCTTTGTCCCAGCAGCTTTATACTGTCTTGGCTTCTCCAGTGAGCTTTCCTGATTTATGCTGATGTAAAAGAGAGAGAGGAGAAAAAAAGAGATGTGTAAGGGCTACAGGGTTTTGTAGTTGACACAGTCAAGAAGGAAGAAGTTTTTCAAAAATCTTTCTCTTACAAAATGCAGAGTAAGACTGAGTAAGAGGATTTGAAGGCACTGATTTACTGTCAGGGAAAGAGACAAGTATGCACCAGTAGAAACATCTATTTTTATTGCTGTTCTGAAAGACAAGATTCAGTTTTAATGGTTGTCTCAGACCTTCACTAGTTTTGGTTTGTCCCATGTCATGTTCAGCTCATCTGTCAGAGAGTGGCAGGCAGTGTTATCATTATCAAAAGAAATAAAAATCACGCCAAGAATTCAAACTGAAAGATGTGATCTGCCATAATAAGAAAACAATTAATTTTTTTCTTCTGACTTTTCCCAAAAATGTGAAAGCTGTGCTGCCTCCAAATAAAAAAGATAAATGAGACTCAAATCTGCATTATGTTAGCAGAAACCACCTGCAGTTAATTACAACTAGATAAAGGGATGACTTGTCTTTTGGTCCAAATCTTCTGTCTTTGAGGCCTACGTCTGTTCCAAACCACACAAAAGAAAGATTTCAGCTCTGATTTATTCTGTGATAGGCAATGAATGGCACTCACCCTTCCACTCCTCACTCCTCCTGTGTGCTCCCATAGCTACAGCCCTTGGTACTGCATGATTTGCCTTACCTTCGTGATTGAATGAATTTTGGCAGGGGTGAACTGCATGACTAAATTAAAATGTTTCCCCCAACAAATAAGGTATGGAGGCTAAAGTATCCATTTCTATTGGTTTTCATTCTTCAAGGGCTTCTTTCCTGCAGGAAATATTTTTTAAAATCCAAGCAAAGAACACTTTTTCCCTTGGCCACTAGTGTCAGTGTTAGACACATATTAAAGTTTTATAGAAGTTCAGAAAAGATACTTTCCCTAATATCAGGCTGGTCCTTGGAGATTTTCCCTTTCAGACAAATCTGCTGTCCTGACTCACAGTAGAGATGGCACAATACAAAGATGGTCTGACAGCACATTTTGAAAGAAAACTCTTTTTTAGGGTGGCAGAAAGCTTCAGGGTTTTATATCTGATATACCCTAGCTTGTTGGCAATTTTTGTGCGTGCACACCAGGTCCGATGGCTGGATTACTTGCCAGAAGCATATCACCCAACTAAAGCAAAGTATACAACATCCATTGTACACTATCTCTTAATGGTTTCTAAGCAGTGACTTCATCAGGGCTCTGACATACAGTTAGTGGTTCATGCAGACTAAATAACATTATGCAGAACTTCCTTTGTTCTAAAGCCTGTTTTTCATGTGGAGAAGGGATCCAAAGCTTATCCCAGACTAGGTCTCTTTGATTAAACACAATGTAATTCTATTTTTCCGCTGTGTGCCAACAACAATCACCATATCTATCAGTTCAGCCACATAGCTGTCAGATTTAGATGTTGCACGTACTTTTCTAAAGCCATTATCAACCAGATTTGTTCACCTAATTTCAGTGTAGTTACAAGACAGGGCCATACTATGGACTTCTTGTGCTACTGTCACATCTAATTTAATCATTTTCTGCTAAGTTAAAGTCTAACCTGCCAGACTTTTGACAAATCAGAAAATCATTTCACTCAAATATCTAATCTCTAAAACACAAGAGTTTGTGAACAGGCAGGTTCTCTGAGTGATCCACTCCATTTCTGCTGTAACAGAGAGGGGAGAAAAAATATGAGCCTGTGTCTTCCAAGCAGCAGTGACCACATGCAAAGAGCCAAAAAGTTGAAGGAGGAATCCAAGTGCTAGCAAATCATGTAAGTATTTAAATGTGCTGGTTTTATTCATATTCAAGTCCTTCCCTTGTCACCGAGTGGTCTCCGCAGCCTGAGGGGGAGAGCTTCCAGGAAGTTTTCTTGGGGGGCATAGCACCCACAGAAGAGCCTTGCTGCCAAGGAGAGTTTCTTTATTTTACTGTCTAAGTGTTGTTTAACAGTCTTCTGCTAATGTGCCTGAAAGTCTGGAGCTGGCTTGCACCTAGCCATGTAGCCATAGGCTTTGTTCCTTTAAAGTCTCCAAAGCTCTGTTCTCCCTGTTTTCCATTTTTTGCCCCTTGCTCCTACACCCCCTTTGCTGCGGTTTCCTGGCCAGCGCAACAGTGAACATCAGCAAGGTCATGGTATGGCTCCAGGGCCCCTGCAACCACAACAAGGAGAGGAAGAACAGCATCCCCGTAGTGTGTGCTGGCACTCCACTGCTCCTCCTAAGGGCACAGAGAGCCAGGTGAGTTCCAGCCACTCCTCAGAGTACCCTGGGAGAAAACAGGGAGGGGTGGTAGCAATGGGTTTGACAGGGGGTTTTGAGTAGACTGAGGGCCAGCAGGAGGAATGGGGTTTCACTGTGGAAGAAGAACTCAAAATGCAGAGATGTGCGAGTTGTGCAGAGACCTATGCTGGGAAAATGCTCTGAGCATCAGCCATGAGTGGACATGAAACTCAGCAATCTTCACAGCTTGCTGAATACCTGCCATTTTGAGAGGAAATGCCAAAAGCCTTGAATTAATTATGTCTCTAACCTTTTCCTGCCGGAGAGAGTGCAATGGCCTATTTGAAATAATGAAGTCTGGACAAACAAACAAGAACTCAAAAGGCTAAAGTCATTGCTGCTAATCAATCTTTGATTATATTAATGGGTATTTCCCCTCCCTCTGCCCCTTTTCCCCTTCTCCAATTTACTTATACAGAGCAGAACCCATATTTTGAAGGATTTTGCAGTAGCCTTGCCTCAAAGAAAGAAAGAAAGAAACTGGGAATTCAACAGCAATAGCCAACAGACATGAAGTGGCAGATTTAAGGTGCCTCAGAAAGCTGCACCAGATAAGGAAGCAAGGCTACTGCTGGGGAAGTGCCACAAAGGAAATTATAGGGATTATCCCAAACTGGCCTCTAAGGTGTAGTAATGTTGGAAAAAATCAGAGCAGTCAAGGGGAAAATTAATAAATTAATAAATAAATGTGCAGAGAGAGGCTTACATGGGAGGACCACGAAAGACCAGAAAAAGCACAGAAGAAAACTAGTAGCAAAATTCTAAATGGTTCACTGCCATTCAGAAACACTGGAAAAGGAAACATTCACTAGAAATTGTTGTCGTCAGGTTCCCTGAAGGGAAAGAATATCTAGATTAGTCACACTTCATGAAAGAATTATCACATGGACCTTCAAATGAAGTGCTGATATGTTCTTTAAAGGCAGAACTTCCAATGCAAAGACTGAGCATTGGCCCTAGTGTTGAGTTTGTCTCTTTTATAGACAGCAGGGAGAAATTAGCATTGCCGAAATCCTTAAATATTTTTTAACAAAACTGAGCTTAGCGGTGCAGAATGATCAGTAAAGCTTGAAAAGATTTAGAACTTTCATGAGAGAATGAACTAATGCCACTAAGAGATATTACTCCCTCCCAAATTACAGCTGGTTTTATAGGAGTTGTTTGGTCTCAGACAAAGTACCTATCACCAAGCTGCTGGGCAGATCAGAAGAGTTTTAAAGGATTGCCCTTTGAGAATGTCTCTATCCAGATATAAAACCACTTTTACACCAAATAAATCAAGTCTTCTTTTGAGGTGATTTTTCAAAGCACAATTTTGGCTGTGTTCTTTATAGCTGTATTTTCACTTTTTTTTTCTTTTGCAAAGTCCTGTTCAAGGTTTGGCTTGGACTGAGTTTTTTTAAAAGAGCCTGTTTACATAAATGCATGTAAATATACAGAATGTTTTACATTTAACAGCTATTTGCACTGATCCACAAATTCTAGAGCAAGACAGCTCTACATTCAAGTAGCATATACATTCCCAGAGTCAAATTTCTTTGCAAGCTCCCAGTCAATATTCACTTTTCCAGCAAAGGGCAAAAGTGACACAAAATAAAGGATCAATTGGGAAATCCCCCTTCTTTTATCTGTCCCCAACTTCATAGGAGTATCTGAGGAAATTGCATCCTGGCTGGGACTTGCTGGGGAAGCTTGTCTCTGTCCCACTGAATGTACATGGATTTCTTTCTGCTGGGAGCAAGGTATACACCTGGATTTCTCCTCAAAACAGGGTCATGGTGGGCCCAGACTCCCAGGAATGCCACATTGCTACTTGGTTCCCTGCTTTAAGTGCAATTGTGTGTTTTAGCAGCATGCCTCAGTTCCCATCTGGACAGTGACAGCAAATCTGCTGGAGGAATAGCAGTTGTAAGATTTTAAGGTACTACTGGAGAAGAAAACTAGAGTGTTGTTTGGTTGTGCTGAAAATTACTTTGTGATATAGGAAAAAGCTGCCTGTGATGTTTCCCAGAAAAGCTAACCCGAATTGCTCTTCTGAAAGATGTTTTCAGCACACAGACTGGCATTTGGGCAAAGCCCAGCTTTGCCCAGGAGACTCTCCGTCCTCGTTCTATCAAAACAGCAGGTAGGTTTTTCAAAATCTCTATTGTATAAGCACAGACATATGTTTAAACATGCTCAGTTTGTTTATTCATCTGTATCCACAGATGCCACCAGCCAGACAATCACTGGGCTTGTGTTTGTGCTGCTGCCTGATTTAAAAACATTGGTCAGCAACTTGCACAGGACACAAGCACACAAAGACAGGGCCATGGTATGGATTTCATTTTGACATCTGACTAGGATGTTAAGGTTAATTAATTAATAACAGTGTTCAGAGGAAAAGTTATTCAGTGCAGATATTTACTTTTATGTTGTTTCCTAGAATTAAGTATCAGAGCAGGAGAAGGAAGGCAAAAAGTCCAAAGACAAAAAAATGTGGAAACTATTACTTTTTCTCGGGAATAAAACTGTCCTTATCTTTCGGGTATTGAACAGTTGTTTGAACAATCAGTGAAGAAATAGCTATCAATAATGACCTGTAAGTACTTCATTACAGTTCAGGTCTAACACTCTTAAACCTGCTGATTTCTAGAGTTCAGAGGATCCTTTGTGGGTAATGACACCCATTAATTGACTCAAGATTATTTTGCAATTAGATTTGTACTTCTCCTACTTTGGAAAAAAAAACTGAGATCTTTCAGAAACTGAGGGCTGACAAACTGTATTAATTAGAGTAGTAAGTCTCCCAAATCAAACGCTGCCAAAGGCCAGCAATGTGGGTAAAATACTCCAGAAGCATAAAATAACATTTTCTGCAGCCATTCACTGCCCTTTCCTCATAAATCTCAAAGATCCTTTAACCTTTACGATATATTACTTTCACAAAAAATAGGAATAAAGTTGCTTACTCAACTTCCCAGAGAATTAAGTGTGAGTATGGAGACAATTTTTCCCAAGAACTCCCTGCAAAATATTTTATAGATTACTTTTCCTAATTCCTATTCCTAAATTATTGCAAATGCAGCAGCCTGTCAATTGCAATTACTGAGAGTGAGAGATGACCAATAGGTCACTGTTCCCAGATATCCTAAACATGTCAACTTTCATTATTGTATCTTAATATCACCCCTTCTCCAACTGCTATCTGCATTCTACCACACACTGGCGCCTGTTGCTTTTTTGGGTGAAATTACTAGTTATTGAGCAGGACTAATTTATAGCTAGGCATGAAAACACACCCTTGAAAGCAGTAAGGTGACTGGTAAAAATATTGTTTGGATTAAAGCATAATTGAATGTCTAAGCTGCACATAGATTTGTTCCTCATTTCCCAAAGCCTTGATCTCCCCCATCCCTCCCAGTCCTCCTATGATTTTGGGATCCTGTGTCTAATGTTGCATTGCTGTGTTCTTACAAACAGGTACAGAAAGCAGAGGTATAGTGGCCCTTGATTTTGGGCAAGTATTCACAAAGAGGTTATTCTTTCAGGAAGTGTGGAACCATGTGCCCAGTGATGACCTCTTATTGCAGCTGCCATGTATCTTAGGGAGAACAGGAGTCGAGTAAGGCAAGCTTCTGTCCTTCTTCCTCTCTCTCCCAGAGCTCTCTGTCTTGGAGGATTGCCAGGATCCACAGCTAGGGTCAGATAGGGAGAGCAACTGAGGTCCAAGGTCAGACTGCAGGGCTAGTGGGAGATGTTTCCTGGGGCCTGGAGGGGAGAGGAGGTGAGGAACGTAATGAGCTCAGAGAATGGGGATCTTGACAGAAAAATGCACTGAGGGCAAGCAGATGAATGAGCGTGAGCCCTCAAAGAACAGGGGAGTTTTCTTTTTTCTGCAGAAGCCAGACCCCATTTCTCTATCAAGCTATACAAACATAAACTAGAAGTCGAGTGAAAATACATTTACTGAGTGCAAGCAATTTAATTAGGGAATACAATGGAAATTAATTCTCCTAGAGCTCTCCTAAAATCACAAGAAGTTAGTTTATCTTTGCCACAGATCATTCTATCTGGTTTCTAAAATGTTCTGCTATGGACAAAAAAGATGCCTTCACTGGGTGTTTGTGGTTTCTGATGTTTTATACTAGACCAGGCTGTGACAACACCCAATGTCTGCATTTTCCATTGGCCAGCTTTGAGGGAATGAAGGCAAGTTGCTTCTTTCCTGCCTCAGGATGGGAAAACTGGTAAAAGAAGGCTCTGAACTGGGGAGAAAAGCTTTCAATATCTTCTGTGGCAGGAAAAGGATCAGGCTAGAATGGGTAAGAGACATTTCTAATAAAAGTATACCAGGAAGGGTAAACAAAAAGGTTCTTTGGATTACAGCAAGACTTTAATTGATAACACAGTTAACAAAGAGACAACTCCACAGGGATGCTCAGATGCAGTCAAGATGGGCTTCTTACAAAGTTAAATCAACATGGCACAGAAAAAAGGAGTCCCCAAGCCCTGGGGACAAGGCCATTCCAGGCCACCGCACTCCCCACAGGGAATATTTTTGCAGTGGCATTTTGCCATCTGTTAGCCCTTTGTTTCAGCATCTTCCAGTAGCCTTCTGTGCTCCTCAGTTGCTCTGCCTGGACCTCTGCCTACTAAGCAAAGGCCAATGGTGGAAGTGGCTGTCAGGATGTAGGCAATTGGAAAAGAAAAAACATGGATACAGGGAAAGAGGTTGGGAGCTGAGGGAGCTGCTGTGATCAAAAATCAGAGAAACCACAGGAAGGGCACACTCACTGCAAGGCAAAGGTTGAGGTACAAGGTAGCATCCTAAAGTGGGACCTGTCCCTCACTGAGTGGGGCCCTGGGACCTGACCAAGAGCAGAAAGCAAGCCTGAATGACAGGAGGCAGGAAAAGGGACACATGACCTCAAGACTCGGCAACACACAGTGGGCAAGGCATCACCTCTGGTGCCTGTGCCTAATAAGTTGGGGTAGCTGCCCACCCTTAGGCTGTCAGAGTAGGGTGCTGCAGTGTGGAGGGCATTACTGCATGCAGTCTCTCAGAGGGCATCGTGGTGGCTGCCTGCACCTTGACTGCCTGAGGGAGCTGAGAGGGGGAGAACTGAACCTTGGACACATTTCTGGGAAGTGCATTTGCTGTTACGAAATACAGTTGTTCTTGAAAAGCAGTATAATCCCCTATTTGCTGGAAGGCATGACGTGCAAACCCTGGCCATAAGAACTGTGCTGAGCACAACTCCCTGCTTAGTTTTGAGCTAACAGTGAACAAGGCGGAATTCTCCAAAAGAAGCTTTGAAGCCTGTTTTTTCCCTGCCCTGGCCCCATGTGGAGCAGTCCTGCATGTGCTGGGCAGTTGCAAGTGTGCCCTCCATTTGCACAGCTGTGAGCTTTGTGCTGCCACAGAAAGGTCTGCCTCACACAAACAAACAAACATCATACCTTTGGGGTGTTATTAAGGAAGAAAGGTACTTTTGTTTGGTATGAAAAAAGTGAGCCAGGTTTCTTTACTATTTTCTTCTTACGTGATTAGAGAGGCTGACAAAAACTATTTTCCAGCAAAGAAATCCCAGTTTCTCCAAGTATTTTGCAACTATTTTCTTCCAGGCAATCTCTCCCATATTAACAGTTTTCCTTTTGTGTCTACAGCTGCTGTCCCCAGCCCACATTTCTCCTCCTTCGTGTTTTGCAGTGATTCAACCCCAGGAGGTGGCTCAGGCATGACCGTAAGCTCAGTTGATATCTGAGCCGTGTTACTGAAAGCTGCTCCAGAAAGAGGAGGCACATGAGAGCAGATCCTCTGAGCCCTTACATCACAAGGGAAATTACACATTCTGCACTCTTAAAAGCACAGGGAGATGAGACTTTCAGATGTGTCAAAACAACCAATCTAGCCATCAATCTTTTTCTACAAGGCTTGTACAACAGCCCGTTTGCCATGTGTCCCTAAAGTGTGACTCTCCTGACATTATAAAACCATCAGAGCTAAAATATGGGAAAGTCAGACTAAATGTTACAGGCAATAACATTCCTTATTTTTGCAAAACAAGCATGTTTTATGAATATGGACATTTTGCAGTGGTACAAGGGAATCTGCAACCCTCTGCATTAGGCAATTGGCACTTCTGGAATGCTTTCCTAGCAAGAGCAAGGTAATAACACGCTATGAAGACAAAAAAGTGGTTGAGTAAGAACATATTTTTAATTTGGAATTAAATTAAACCTGAGGCAAAACCAGCATTCAAGACACATCCCAAATCATTCACTCTGCAGTCTTTATGGCTGAGGAGATCAGTACAAAGCCAGTGCCAGAAGTGGCTTCACCATGTCTTTTTGTACAGCCCATCTGCACAAGACCAGCTCTGCCACTCAGTGTGGGAGAAAAGGTCACAGCCCTCCCACCGCCGGCTCCTGCAGAGGCCCTGGTGTTGCTCTTGGCTGAGGCCTTCCAGGGGTCTGTTAGTCTATTCAGCCCTTTTGCCTGAGTCTAGAAACTCCTTGTGTCCTCTTTTCCCTGTATAATACTGCCTTACTCCATCAGAACTGGGCTGATTCCATGGCAAGTCTCGTCTCTAACACATCACAGGCATTTTAGCAAGCCTCTGTGCACTGATAGTTCCTTTCCTCTGATATACTGAGCTTTACACTGGCAAAAAGCACAGCACAGAGGACTGTGCAACCAGTCACATGGACAAAATTTGGCAGGGGAACGAAAATGCAAACAGCAAAAACCTGTCCCTCTTGCATGAAGAGATCATCAGGATGCTATTTCCTGTTGACACAGGAGAACTGCAAAGGGCAACACAGGCCCTTGTCTGCAGCTCTGCATCCCTCCTAGTGCAAAATCACCTGGAAAACTCAGTGAGTCTAAGAACTGACAAAGCCTGAAGGAATGGGAAGAGGAATGCCCCCTATCAGGTGTCCTGGTTAGTGTTTGCTCAGTGGAAAATTCAGAGGGAGAAAATATCTATTGACTCCACATGGAACTGACCAAGGACTAGTGAACCCCAGCCCAAGCACTGTCTACTCTCCCACTTGCTGGGTGCTTTGGGACCAATCCACCCCGACCAGGCTTTGTACCTATGGGTGGAGGCTCCTCAAGAGCCCAGAGCAGTGAGGCCCCTGCACGAGGAGGTCCTGAAGGTGCCCTGGGACAGCAGCAGGGAAGGGGACCAGGGTACCCCTCTTTCCCACTGCACCCTCCATGTCCCATGGGATGACCACACCATATTTGACTCTTTTTCTTTGGAAAAGGGATGTCATTGTCAATATTAAGTCTTAACAAGTTGGTGCAGAATTTGGTATTTGCAAAACCCAGGCTCAGAAGAGTGTTAGCTGTCCTGTTTCTTTGCTTGCACTCCAGGACACCAGACACATCACCTTGGTGCATCATCCCACAGGTGAGAACACCCCAAAATAACAGTGGTCTCTACTGTGGGGTTTGCTGGCATGTGTGAGGGCTAGCACCACGTTTACACTGGGAACGTATGCAGGAAACAGAGTGACCCTCAGACTGAGAGTGAAAACAGGGTCTGTTTTTAACAGGATGCAGAGGAGCATGACAAATCACTAAGTGTGCTTTTATGGGCTTGTGTGCTTTATTGTGCCATTTTTTCCTAAGCTCCTGTCTTCAGATGTTGGCAGCAGGTGACAAGCTCTCTAGCCAGTTATAAAGAGACAACTGCATAAGCACCACCGTGCTGTGTAAAACTAACCTCTTGCTCATCTTTAAACTGATATGACAAGGGAGAGGAGATATAGGGGCAGAAAACTCCAGGGTGGAAGGGCCAACATAGGAAACAAGAAAAGGTAGTGGTTCAGTGGAGAACACTAACGTTTTGGAGTGTTTTCCTTTGGAAGCAGTGAAATGAAGAAGCGATGACAAACAGAGATAAGGGTAACTTATCAGCATTCCTTGTAAAGCATATGGCCCTGTAAAGGAGAGTTCACTGCCTGATTGCATCCATTATTTTACGTTCTGCATGCTGTGGGACTTTTCAGCAGATGCTGCTGAATCTGCCTGGCCTGCCCTGTGTTTTATTATACAGATTACAGCCTTCAAAGTTGTGAGCTGTATTTCTTTAGATTTAAAAAACAAAGAAAAAGTGGTTGTCTGATCTGTTTTCAAGCTGACTTACAACTAGCGTGACACTCTGAGATCTTCAGCCAAAGTATCCTGCCATTTATTTACTTCTGAATTTCTCCCAAATTTGTTTAAGACCAAACAAGTACAGAAAAACTGAAAAAACACCACAGTGGATAGCAACATCATGATACTTTGAAACCCGTGTAACACTTTCAGAAAAATCCTTTGCTGTTAGCCATGGTTTGCTGGAAAATAGGCAGCAAAGCCTGGCAGGGGCTAGGGGTCTCCATCCCACAGAGCCCTTTACCCATACTTTCCTCTCTGTTGACACAGAGTTCAAAGGCAGGTCTCTGGGAGACCTGTTTTGTCAGATGGGATGGGTGTCTGCTGGGAGAGCTGGCTGATATCTGGTGCCTTGGCCCCATGCACAACATCACAGAGTGCTCTGGAAAGAGACAGTGCAGCCTTGTACTCCTTTTTTATTTACACAGTAGCTCATGGAGATTCAAATGGAAAAAGAAAGCTTTGGGAGCCCAGAGCACAATGCCACCAAAATTCTTCTGCTGCCAACAAAGACTGAGTAGTTAAGCCTGATGGATTCTAGATTTCTGTGTGAAGGTCAGCTAAAAAAAGGGGTTTTTTTTCCCATTTTGAAAGAAGTCATCTGTTCTAGTTTTGTTATTATTTCTCACTTGATTTATCAGCAGGCTACCCAAGTGTCACAGACCATACAAAACAGTAGCCAGCACTCTGACAAGGCCACCTTCAATATGTTAGGTGTCACTTTCAAAATAAATAAAGTCTCTGTTGAAGCAAAACTGAGTTTCCTGGTAGAAAGACACCTTTCCAAGCCATTCTTTGCCTTTCCCAGGAGGTAGTAGTTGAGGTTTGGAGTAGCCATGCCCTGCTGGGGCTGGGATGTAGCCACAGAGCCACCGAGAGGAGTCGATGGGATGGAGAGGACAGGCAGAGGGGGTACAGCAAGGATGCCCATCTCCCCTAAGCACCTCTGATAGGGATGGCTCACAGCAGCACATGCCATCACTGAGGGGAGGGAAACGCATCCCATTTCAGCTGAAGATTTCCTTCCTCTTTGGAGGACCTAGGCCATTAAAATTACTAGGCTATTTTCTGTAATTTATTTCTAATCTGCTATAGAGCATATCTCCATTATGTTACAGCCCACTTAAAAAACACAGTGAAATTTTGAGACCTTAATTAGAAAAAATCAAATTAAATGCTTTTAAGAACTTTTGAAAACAAGCATATCAAGAGGTTCCCACTATTTTTATTACAAGGCTGAAATGTTTTCCTTTCTAGGAAAGACTTGCTTTTGCTGCCTCTGCATACTCTGTGTTTGCTAAAGTAAGAATTTTTCTCTTAGCATACGTAGTTTTCCAAGTTGTACTCATCTGTCTCCCATCAGTAGAAGAGTCTGCATAACACTTAAAACCAAGGTAACAGAACTCACCACGTGATTTTAAAACACTGTGAAAGTGCCATCATAAAAATGTGTGATTATATGATGAAAAGATTGAATGAAATATAATATGCAGAAAAAAATCCCATCATGCCTCATCTTACTGAAGTAACATGAAATTTGAAATTGCTGAAGTAACTTTTTCAAATAAGGCAATGAAATTAGCTTTCCATTGAACCATGAGCTTTTTGTTTAAGTGAAATATTTCTTTAAGAAAAGCAAGAAACCAAGCTGGGTGGAAGATCTGCTTTTCCTCTTTAATTAATCCCTGTCTCAAACTTTGAAGACCTTTCTGCCCACTGTTTTAAAGCAACATAATTTATCTTGAGTATTAGAGATCCACTTAGTGGTGTTCACCGTCATTCAACTCTTTCTGTAAAGTCAGTATCCCTCCACCCTTGATAAGACTGGAAGATTTCAGTCCAAACTATTGCTGTTAAATGTCTTCACAAACAGCATTCGGGCCTCGAGTGAAGAGAAATCAAGGGAATTCTGTAGAAACTTGCAGGTAGGACTGCAGGAGCTTAAGAAAATACTGGAAGCAGATTTACACACTGCTCGGTTTCCGTCTTCTTGCATGGCAGAAGTTGCAAAGATGTTGCAAGGCTGCAATTGCTTTGTCTTCTCAGATAAATTATCAAAAGCACTTGGCTACTCCTAAGGCATAGGAGTGATTTTCTGCAAAGTGTTCAGATGCAAGCTTGTAAGAAAATTATCTACTTATTTCAGTAGGAAAAAATATTGGCTAAAGTCATAAAAATGACCATGCAGTTAATCATGATATTAAATCTAGAGTGAGAATATGTTTCATAAAACAAAACATGTTTCAAACACGGCAAAATTTACAGTTTAGAAGAAGCATTGTATAATGAACTGTCCTCTTAGGATAGCCATTTTCCCATTAAATGCGAGGTTTTGATTGGAAAACCGAGCACACAAATGCAGTAACTTGACTTTACAAGGTATGGCACAAATTAAATGGAGCATTTAACACTGAACATGCAACTCTTATTGCAGTTGTGCCCAGAAAGTCACATTTCATATATACAGGATTGTTAGAGCTACCTTGAAAAAATGACACTTCACAAGTTATTTGTTTCTAGCTTTCCACAGTAATTAAAAATTAGAAAGTGATGTGGCTCAATAGCTCCTATTAAAACACCTTTTTCTTGGACTTACATCACAACCAGATTAAGCCAAGCTGACCTGATCTGAAAGTGAGGGTTAAAAAGATTTTATTTTTACCCAGAGTAACAAAAGCTGATGAGAAAAATGTAATCAAAACCATGTTTTCTTGAACATTATAGATATCATGAAAGATATATCTCCCACTGTGTTTTTAAGAACTTATTTCAGAAGTAGCATTTTAGTAATTTATCAAAAACAATTGGATGTTCTGTTGTTTTTGATTTATTTTTGTCAGAGGGGTGTTGAATGCCAATACTTGCTACTCATCTTTTTCCAAACATTTGAATTAAACTGACATAAAGCAGAATACTGCAGACAAACCCTCAATCCAATGTAATTTAACACCAGTTTCTCTCTGGTTTTAACCTGATACTCTTTGCAGCAAACTGGCCAAAACGTCTAACGGACAAGAGAGGGAGCTCTTCTGCTGCATCTTCTCTGCAACAGTGTGCTCACTTTCCTTAAAATTCAAAGCTGTTTCCAGGATTTCATAACACAGGAAACAGAAGTTATGTGTTCTGCAGAAGATTAAATATTGAGCAATGTTGTTACAAAAAAACCAAAACAAAACAAAACAACCCCCCCCCAAAACCCCACAACAACCCAAACCTAAACAAAAGCAAACAAACAAGCTCCATTTGCCTTCTCTTCCAAACAGTTACTCTTTTAAAAAGTCACCTTTTCGTACTGAGCTGGAGGTCCTTCTCTCCCCCTTTCTAAAGTTTGGAAACTGGAAAAAAAGACTCTTTTATAAGGCTTTTTTACAATAAATGAGGAAACCTGAAGGCTCTTCTTTTCCCTGATCATCCCTGCATTGCCCAGCCGAAAAGTTAATATGTTTCTGCCTCATCGCATCGTTGCTTGACTGCACTTCCCAAGCTTCACCTTCCCTGGTCTCAGGGCAGCAGGTTCAGTGCACCAATAAAGATCAAATTGCAAGAACTGGGCAGCTTGACCTGCTAAAGCCGTGGTGCTCTAGCGGTTCGGATGCCTGGGGCTCAGACCGGCCGTGTGCTTCCGTAAGCGAGCCACGTCAGCACATCCCCTTCCAGCACAGCCAGCTCAGGCGCCCGCAGCATCCCGGTGGAGACAGAACGAGTTCAGGCGATGCTCAGCATTGCTGGCATGCCAGACCTTGGTTAAAACACTTCTGGCAAGTGCCTGCTGCTGCCTGCCCTTGGGAAAGTGCAACACCACCGCTGCTACCCAAGAGAGGGCAGAGCGGGAGCAGCCATGCCCCACACTGCCCACCTGGCGCCTCTTCAGTTCTGGGAAAGATTATTATAAATATAAAGAGCAGAACAAACAAATGAGGGATAGGCAGGGTTGGTGAGCAATCAGAGGGCTGGGAAGGGTCTGAGGGATCACACACTGGGCTTTCCCAAAGCCAGCCACATCACCCAATCAC
The DNA here is from genome assembly GCA_013400975.1 of Atrichornis clamosus. NCBI lineage: Eukaryota > Metazoa > Chordata > Aves > Passeriformes > Menuridae > Atrichornis > Atrichornis clamosus. The sequence goes on from WBMZ01005708.1 coordinate 142,467, forward strand.
AGAGTCCGCTCCCTCCTGACAACAGACTTCAGGCTGGATGGCAGTAAGGAAAAGATCAGGCTCTTGAAGAGACTGATGCGTGGTCCAAACCCAGCATTTTGCTGATGTTCACTACAGCCAGCAGGCCATTTGGGCATGAGCTTCATGCTAGAGTTTAAGTTGAGACATGTTTGCCTAACAGAGACAGACAGCAAAGCCCAAGCTCCGAGGGTGGATAGGAATTTTAAAAACCTCATTCAGATTTCAGGAAAACTGCAGCAGTTTCCCAACTCGTGTCTGTGCCTACTTAAACTCCCTCCTCCAAAACAACCCCACCCAGAGATGGCTGCTGTCCCAGGAAGTGTTTTACCTCAGCAGAGCTTGTATTTTGAAGAGGCAGACTGCAAGCTGTACTCATATTTTCTGGTTTTCAGTTTTTTCCTTTCTTTCCTAAGTGTACCATTTGTCCAAAACCAAGAGACACCTATTCCCCAGGAATGAAAAAGACATTGAGCTACGCTGTAAACAAAGCAGGTTTTTGCTGGGCTCAAACGCTAACGATGCTTGTTGTGCGTCTGTGCAACAGAAGTGGACTGGTGACCATAATCTACTCTATTTTTCTTCCTGTAACATAAATAATGCTCAGATCCCATAAATAGTGACCTCTCTCCACTCTTTGACTGGTACTTGGCAGCTCCATTCCTGTGGAGCAAAGTCAGAGCCAGCAGAACCCTGAGTGAGACTCGCACTTGCAGGGTTGACACTGTTCATCTGGGGACTGCTTGAGCCACAGCCAGGCTCGCTCTTCTGGGGCATCTAGGAGGGATCAAGAGATGGAGCAGCACTGAGTTTAGCATTAAACCACCAAAACAAATGGATTCTTTTGCATTAGGGTTCTCAGAGTGTGGCAAGTGGCAAGAAGGTAGAGGTTTCCTCAGATGTAAGGACACCAAATGATGAAGAATTATAAATAAGGCAACACAATAAAAGCTAGTGTTTTAAGATGTTGGAACAATGAAGCTGTTGCTTTCAGTTAATCAAAATGCAATGGATATATTCACCATGGTTCAAATTTGCACAGTACCGAAGTCCCAGTCCCAGCAATTTTAAGTGAGCAATTCACATAGTAGCACGTGTATAATGCTATTTGGACATAGTAGCATGTGGGAGCATCCAAAATGCACTGCTCAAGAAGGAAGATCTCTCCTTAGGAGTAGCTTTGGGCAAAATAGAAGAAAATTCCAGAGGCCTGGCAAAACTAAAATGTGCATACAGAGAGGTGAGCCCAAAACCAAACAACCAGAGATCGTGAGCGCCGATACAAAGGATATGTACCTCATCACTGCTATTCCCAAAGAGAGATTTTCCTGTTCCAATTTGAGGTCAGTATGTGCACAAAAACAAACTGACAGATGTAACCGATTACAACAAACACAAGGGAAGGGTGTGGGCAGCTACCAAAAGCCAAGAAGTGTAGTATGTCACAAGCAAGTGTACAGCCTGGTGGACCCACAGTGCTTTTCAAAGCAGAGGTAAAACCTTTCCTGCGCAGAGACAATGGTAATTTTTGACCATTTCTTAATGTTAGTCAAAGGATTTGGCATCGCATGAAACGCGAGTGAAGTTCCTGCTCCCACAGGCTGAACTGTTAAGTCCTGGGACACGTTTAGGAGGTCAACACAATACAGCACGGATTGGTTATTTATCCAGAGCTCCACCACAAGCAGAGAGCAAAGCTAAATGCAGAGCTGAATCCAGTAAAATACTTGACTGACTGCAAACTTGGCCCAACCAACTTTGTTCTGCAGATTTTAATCACAGTAGTGCAAAACGGTTTCATTCAGACACAAATGCTTAATGGCATTGTCCTGCAGATGGGATCCTGGACACTTCAGACTGAGGACATATCTGAACTCCGCATCCCTGGGCAAACTCTCTAATCATTAGATCTTTATATAAAAATTATCACCTCCTCCTCAGGCTTGTTCTCAAAGACAAATGACTAGGTGGACAGGATTTGTACACTGTTACATAGAAAAGGAATTTTGTATTCCTGCCTCTTCTGGCAAGTTCCTCCCATCACCATTTCTTGCCACTTCTTATTCTTCGTCTGTTTTATTTTAACCCAAGTTGTTGTTATTCTCCGTAAGGACAAGCCCTAAGAAATGTCAAAAAGAATTTGAACCCCAAAAGGTACATAGGCTGGTAATGAACATGTTATCTTCCTTGGTACCATCAGCTGGTGCAAGTCAAAGTGCAAGGATTTTTCCACCTCCTTCTTGGACTGCTGCTCTGTGGAAGGGATCATCTTCCACTGCCATGGAAGGATGCAAGCAGGGAGGGAAGGAGGGAAATGAAGAGACTCAGTCCTGTATCTTGCTGGCTGCACAGCTCCTGCTCAGTACAGGACATAACACAGATTGTTCTTCAAGATGTCTGGAGTTTGTAGGTGTTTTATTTTCAATTTTTTTCATGAATGCTGAAGCTGAAAGTCTTGTGTTTTGACTCATACTTTGTGACTAGTTAAAGTTTATTTAATAATTCTTGTATTCTTTGCAAATTCTTTCTGCTGCATAGATTTTCTGATACCCAACCATGTAATGCTGCAGTCAGAGCACTCAGAGAAAACCTGAAAACCTACTGTAGTGAAACTTCAAGAATGTTGTTATCCTCGAGCCCCTCATGTCTGTCAGGTATGGTTGGAGTTGGCTGAAAGGTCAAAAACACAGAGAAGCAGAGACTCAGACAGCGAGAGGCTACTCTGCATCTTTCTGAAGAGACTAAAAGAGTACATGAACTGTCTCTGTAAAGAAAAAGCATTTCATAAAAACCGCTTCTTCCATCTCTGTTTCTCTCTCTCTCTCTCTCTCTCTGTCTTCAAAATCAGTTGCAACAAAGGCACTGACTATTGCCCAGGAGGTTTCTCATAATCAGGTTTCTGTCTCTGGAAGGCATCACTTTTCCACAGAGCACTGGATGAAATCCAAAGCACAAATTATGAGATCCATATGAGGGAAACAGATGTTTCTAGGCAATGTTTATGGGGAACAGCAAATCTTTGGGGAGACATTGAATTACATTTTCTTTAAAGCAAATACTTAAACAGTACAATAAATATCCAAAATGTAAAGCATAAGAATAGGGAGATAGAGACAAAGGTGTAGGTATCTTTGTTTAAAAAGATTAAAAATTCTTGCATAGTTCATGTGCATTTTAGTGATTCAACACATTGGGCATGTGGAGTTCAGGAAGGCCCTCTGGACCATGAGGCTGCAGAGGGAACTACAGCATTTTCAGCCATTCTGGAGCTGCACAAGGCTGCCCCAAGTCCTCAACTGATCATACAGACCCCTCACCACCCCACCCCTGCAATCACTGACCAGTGATTCCAAGGCCAAAACAAAAGTTTTCTTCTCTTACAAGCAGAGAAGTTTATTCCCATGTCAGGGAAAGGTTGCTTTCTTTGCAACATTGGTTTGGTGCAATCACAAGCTACCTTCAGACAGCCTTTGAAAAACTATCAGGCAGGCTTTCTCCTGAACTCTGTCAGGATGACTTTTTTTCTTGTAGTGCAATGTCTGAGGATAGGAACTGAGCCAAGCGAGGGAAACTGAGCTCCTTGGACCATTTGTTTTTTAGTTCTCATTATTATTCTCATTGTTTAAAATCAAAATGTACATCGGCTTTTTCTGGCAGGGAAGAAATTAACTGCATGGGAGGAACATTCAGCTCCTGCAGCACAGTCAACACTTGCCAGCTGAGTAGCAGATGGATGGCACCCACTTGCACAGGAGCCCTGCAGTCTCATTTGGAAGGTCACGTTGGCTTAAGGAGCCATTTCTGCCTTTGAGGGTTTACTCTTGTATGTAAATCCCGGGCCCACACTTCAAATCATGTATTCATCATTTTCCACTCAGATCATGTGAAGCACTGGCACAGCTTAATGGAAGCAAAGTCTTTGATGTGCTGCACTTGAGTCTTCATTTTCTACACTATTAAGCAAATGCTACTGTACTGGCTTCAGTCTCCTCCTGGGCCTTCTCAAAATAAATAGATGTCACTGCAGACTTTGTTAACTTTACAACTGACAGAAAAGGAATCACTCAGAAATTATCAACTTTTCTGCTCTACATAATGGAAAATATCTGTGTGATATGGGTATTGGAAAAGGGCTCAAACTGCCATCTGACTACACAGGGCACTCTGTTCCATCCAGCCTTATAAACCCAAATGCAGGGTTGGTCATGCTGGATAAAATGGAGCTGTGCAGCCAGCAAGATACAGGACTGGGTGTCTTGGTTTGATCCTGGCTGGATGCCAGGCACCCATGGAAACCACCCACTCACTGCCCCCGCAGCTGGACAGAGGAGAGGGGAAAAAAAATCCAAAGCGTTCATGTGTTGAGATAAGGATTACGGGAAAAAATCACAAGTGAAAACAGGCAGGATACTTAAAGACATGAAAGTAAATTTATTACACTAACAGAAACAGAACAGGATAATGAAAAGTAAAATGAGCTTTTGGAGAACACCTTCTTCCCCCCCACCACCTCCTCCCCAAACAGTGCAGGGAGACAGAGAATGGGAGGGTTTTTTTGGTCAGTTCATCATCTGTAGCTTCTTCCTAATGCAGAACTGGAGTCATCTTCCCCTGCTGCTCTGTGGGGTCCTCTCTGGGAGACAGTCCCCCAGGAACTTCTCCGACAAGAGTCCATCTCATGAGCAACAGCCGCCTGGGAGCTGCTGCAACGTGAGTCCATCCCATGGGCAGCAGTGGCCCTCAAGCTGCTGCGGCGTGGGTCACTCCCCCACGGGCTGCAATCCTTTTCAAGTATCCACCTGCTCAAGCTCCTGGCGTGGCCTCTTCCACAGCTTCAGGTGGACCTCTGCACTTCCATGGGCCTCCATGGGCTGCAGGGGCACAGCTGCCTCACCATGGTCTCACCACCAGCTGCAGAGGAATCTCGGCTCTGGCTCCTGTAGTACCTCCTCCCACTCCTTCCAAACTGACCTTGGTGCCTCCACGATTGTTTTGTGTTCACATCTTCTCACTCTCCTCCTCTTCCCTGGCTGGAATTAAAACTGCGCCACCATGATTATTTTGAATTCCTTCTTAACTCTGTTATCACAGAGGCATTACCGCTACTTCTAACTGGCTGAGCCTTGGCCTGTGGCATGTTCATCTTTGCAGCCAGCCAGACACTGGCCCTGCAGGACAAGATGGTGGGGCTTCTGGCAGCTTCTCACAGAAGCCACCCCTGTAGCCCAACCAAAAACCAGGCCTTGCAAAGCTACGACAGTGGGTCACCTGGATAAAATGCTGATAGACACATCTCTGCTGAGCGGCTCTTAAATAAAGTGAGGGGAGCACAGATCTTCAAAGTGGTTTGGGGTTTTTTTGACTCAAAATGCTTGTTTTAGTAGTTAGTGTGCTTCAAAGATGTTGCAATATGATGCTGCAGAGGTGTTTATGGCATCTCAGATATCTAGTTAACACCTAACTATCTAGTTAATAGATCAGTGTGACAGGTAATGTATTGCATGTTAGTTAGACAAGACAGGCAAAATCAGGCAAATTCTTAAGTAGAAATTATTCCAAATCCAAACTCAAACTAGGTTCTCTCAGAGACTGTGAGAAAAATCTTTCACAGGATAAGTACATCTATCTTCTGTAAGCCCAGGTCAGAAGCCTTATTGCCAGATATCTGGAATGAAGAAGGATCCTTCTTGACCAGTGTTTCTAGCACTATTTCATGCTATTTCTTAAAACTGATCTAATATTTGGTCTTTCTACTCAAGTTAAGGAGAGCTTCACCGATGCCTATGGAGGTCTTGCCAGTGAAATACTCTGGTGAGTGTCCAGGGTCACCACTTCTTCACAAGCAGTTTTATACTACTGTTGTTTGAGACTCAGCTGACACAGATAGTACCTGCTATGTTGAACTGAGTGCTGTAAATGAAAGAGGAATATAAGGTATGAGGGAAACCGAAATTATTTTGTGATGTGTTATTTCACTGTACAAAGCAGTTATGTTTATGGTATTGAAGGCTAGAAGTATTTTCAAGAGAATGTGCAAATTCTGCTGATTTATTTGGCAAAGAGTTTCTGAAACAGGAAGATGTAAAACTTATGGGAATCCACTGCCTTTTCCCTTGCCTTCCTCACCCACCACTGTTCAGTCTGCCTTTACACACAGCAGTTGGGAAACAACTGATCTTTTCCTAGCATTACAAAAACAAATAATCTTTTCCCTACCATCACACAAGTCACCTGTTAACTCAGACTCCTATGTCTTTGCACTCCTTATTGCTATGTTTTCCTTAACCATCTGGTCCAGTCCTGCTTGAACATCATCATCCCCACACCCCTTCATTCCCATGCTTCGCTTCACTATTCTATAGGGTGCCACCAATCTGCTTTCAAAATTATTCAGAGGGATTTAGCTTCAAATCTCTAGGCCTAGATTTTTACTCTGGGCACCCTCCCAAGGGAGTGCTGAGAAATTTAATTTAGCCATCACACCTGCAAAGCTGCAGCATAGAGACTCTGAGCCCACTAAAACTTCTGGCATAGGATTACATTTTGAGCACCCACATTTTCCCTTTGAATTCATGCAGAAATCAGCTACCAGGAAAGCTGCTGTAAACCCACGATATCCCCATAAATACTGCCCTTCCTAATAGGAATAGTTCCTCCAATTGATGAATAATTATTATATAATTAAAGTTTTATATGGTACTTTGGTAATTGGTTTTTTTTTGAGAGCATGAATTTTTTTTAGTTTGTGCATGTTAGGGATTCTTTTTAGCCTCAAAAAAGATCTCTTCATTTTTCTTAGGGAACTTTTAGTCCCCTTGGATGCAGAGACCACCTTGAAAGTACAAATCAGGACAACTTTCTGAGATTCAATGAATATCATCAACAAGAGACGGTAGACGGTATCTAGACTAGAAAAAGATCTAATACTTTTAAAACAGTGTTTAAATAAACTCACTCTAAGTGGTAGCTTTGAGAACAGTAAAAAATATGGAATATTTTTCCCTCCTTGGCTCCTTGTTATGTTTAGGGAGGGCTTTCAGTGAGGTCCAACAGCAAGAACAAGTGGGCAAAGGCAAATAGAATAGATTCACAAACAAAAGTCCACTGAACAAATGAACTGCAGAGGCATAAACTGAGAAATTAAAACAAGGTGTGGAAAGAAATGCATTGTTATTGCTGGAGCAGAACTTGGAGCTACGGTGGGAGATGGAGCTAACCACCTGCCATTCACAAGTGGGCATCATCCTCCTCTCCAGCCCCCTGGTGCTCAGGAGCAGCAGATTATTTCCACCACCAGCAAATCCTATTTTTCAGCCAAGATTGGCTTTCACACACCCAGGGAGGTCAGAAAGGACACATGTGAATTCAGTGTGCAGGAGTCTGCGTCCTGTGGCTCATGCCGAAGGTCTGCTCACCAGCACCTCAGAGCACCAGAACAAACTGCACTTAAAGCTACTTGCAGCAATGGCTTCAGCTTGCAGAGAAGTGGGAGGATGACACACACGCAGAGACACACGCTACCAAAGTGGAGAGCGGCTCGTTTGGGTTAGCAGCAGGGAGAGACAGTAGCCCAAAGCTGACAGTCACCCTGGGGGGCTGCTCTGCTCCCGTCTCCCCAGGCACTGGCTATAAAGGTTTTGTTTTCTGTTTTCGGAGAAAATGACTCCTGCTAGACTGCTGTAAACCTATCCTGCTCAAGGACATCTTGTTTGTGTTAATCCTGTAGATTAAGCACACAGCTTTTCAGTTGCGGCTTTGTGGCTATTGTTACCAGTAAACCCCTTACAAGGCTTGTGGGCCAACGCGCATTAACTTCAAGGCTGTCATTGAGATAGCTCGAACAAGGAAGAGCCTCCAAGAATCATGAGAACTGACTCTCACACCAAATACTCTACATTAAAAAGAAAAAAAGCTTGGAAGAGAATTGCCTCCTGTGATCTTCTCTGCGTTGAAGGGTTTCAGCTGTTACTGGCAACAGGAGGCACCAAAACTGAAGCTGCGGGCTTGTGCAAATACAATGACCCGGTGTGCGCTGCAAGGGAAGCTCAGCAAGAGCTGGAGCCTCCAGGGACTCTGAGCCAAGCCAGTTGCTTGGGCTCGAGCCCACAGAGCAGTCCAAACGGGGTGGTCACACCGGTTGAAATAGAAAGAAGTCAGGATTTCCACAGCACACAGAGGCACACTCTTGCACCATCTCCCCTCCTGCATTTGGCTTAGTCACACCAGGGTCTTGGCTAAGCTTGCAAGTGTACATTAAATCATCACTCAAGCACCAGGCATTTGTTGGCTTGCTGTTAATTATGCATGGTGTTACCTGTAAAATATTCACAGAAAGTTCCAGGTGGAAAGAAAAGCATAAATAACTACGTAATAAGGGATAATTTTATTTTTACAAATATACAGGAAATTAAGAACAGCTGGACTATAAAATACTTCTTTGTATACAGTGTTTTTAATACGAGTTCCATCAATTCCCTGGACTTCACTGGTACTGAGGCTTTGCTGAACAAAGGACTGACTTTTAGGTGGAGTTTTCTTGGAATCAGAGCTAGCTAAAGCATTTAGCAGGATCTTCGCAGGCTTTGCTTTGTTTTTAGACAGTTAGTTCACTTTGCAAACTGCCTGTGATATTTCCAAAAGAGCGATAAATCATGCAACAGATGCATGCAAAAACTTGGTTCTACACCTCATGTTTATCCTGTAGCTTAGACTCTTGTTGAACAAGATGCAGAAGTGTTTCACTTTAAATACAGTTAGTCTCAGGCTACCAGCATAGAGCCTGAAACACTATGCTAGCTCAGAACCTCACATTTGCTGATTTCAAAGGAACCATGAGCATCTTTAACGTGTCAGAGCACCCTGCCTGCTGGATGCACCTTCCGCGAACACTGCACAAAAATGTGAAAAATGATTAAGTATTGTATCAGGTACAAAGGGGCTTGCTTGCAGTAATGGCACTGGGGCATTTGCAGCTTCAGCAAGGTCACACTCTGCACTTGGAGAGAACTTCCTATGCCTGTGTGTTTCAGACCAAATAGCCTCCTGCAAATATTTCTGAACTTTAAGAAAGAGAAGTCCGTGTTTTTCTCACAAAAAGACAAACTGCATCTAGAGAAGACTCGATAATACAGCTGCCGTTCTGGGATTTTCAAACCAAGATTTGGCCACACTCCAAAAATTTTGGGGGAAAAAAATTGTTTGGATGCCATCAATCCAGGGATGTTTTGGAATGTGCTAGTAATTCCCAGCAGAAAGTGGCCAGGTTTGGCTGCCAGTGACTAATGAATCTGTCATACACCATTCCTTCCTGCTGTTTAATAATGCTTTCAAAAAAGCCCTTTATGGAGATGAATAGTATAGTTTTGCTGCAGCTGAGGAACTGGCATGCTGTCAAAGAAAATAGAGGCCAGCTTACCATGCACTGTATTTTTTATTATACTTCACAAAGACTTGTTATTAACTGAAAATGAATTCATTATTAGGGGATAGGTATTATTTAAAGCATAGTTCAAGTACCATTTTGAGACTTGAGTCCAATAGTCAGATTTCATTATAGCAGCAAAATTACCTGTTGCTCTAGATGTTGATACAATCTTCACTGGCTTTTAGATCCTGAATTTCAGGAGGTAATATCAGCCCTACAAGAAAAATTAATTGAGATGGAAATGCATTTAATTCTTTCCACTGTCTCCTCAGTAACATATATATGCACACAAGCTGTATATAGCATACAGTTAATAAAGGTGGCAATTCAGCCAACTCAGCGGTGAAAACTACACAGACGTCAGCTCCTACATTCAGATCCAGATCTCAGCTTCTGCTCTGTTGGTGGAGTGATGCAATCAAGTCACACATGTGATTTTTGTACTCCTAAATTGACTTGTCGGTAACCTCAGGTAATTGTGAGGCACAGCAATTACTGCTGTGCAGAACACTCATCTCAAACATTAGTCCCAACCTGTAAAAATTTACACAAATCCACAAGACTCCAAATGCTGTGTCCAGCCTGTCTCAGGCAAGTTCTCCTATTTCTGGACTCTTTGGAGCCTTCAGCAGCAGTGCTGAGGAGGTGTGAAACACCTCTACAACTCTCGTTGCAAAACATCTGGGAAAATCAAATGCTCTCCACAGCCATACAAACAATCTTCACGACGTGCTTCTTTCAGATGTAAAGCAGGAAGACAAGAGACTGACATATCTTATCAGCTCTCCACCCAGAGCTCCATCAGCATCGGCCAGATGAGCACAAACTGATTTGCAGTGCGTTTATTTGAACACAGTTGGCTTTCAGAAGCTGCAACCAGAGATCACAAGCCTTATCTGTGCAGGGAACTTTAGATGAAACAGTGCAGTCAGCTTGCTATTGTGTACCTTGGGTTTGCACAAAATGTGCTTTTAAGCATTTTGAACATTTGTGAGTATCAGAGGTGGTACTGCATAGATCTAGCTTGTCCTTTCTCTGTCCTGTGATGGAGAAAAACACCTCTGACCATTTTAAATCTGTATAATCCGTGCATTTGGAGATGCATTAAAGGGCAATACAGGGAATAAACCCATCCTGCACAAAGCTTTGCTCCACAGTTTTTCTTATTATGCATTCCCTTATCCTTATTGAAAAGTGCAGAGATGAAGGACTTGAAGCCAGTTAGAAGAGCCATTATCCTCTCGCAACATACTCTTTTTGTCACTGCCATTTTTAAACTGCTGGCCTGGAGGTCCCAGTGTCAGATACCAGACTGTTGTATATATTCGGAGTCACACAAACAGATAAATTTTGTTTGGCATCTTCATACTTATTTTGATGTTGAAACCAGCTAATTGGAGGGGAATAGCAGGAGAATTGAAATCAGGAAGTTACTTCTGTGAAGAGTCTGTCCAGCGACTTCACTCAGTAAAGTGTTGTTTCTGGCTTCCATCAACTGACAAATGGCAATTTAGATAGTGGTAATTTAAATGACTGGGCCAACAGTCCTAAAAACTGTAGAGTGCTCACACTAGAACTAACACATCAAAAAGCCTTTAAAGGCTACACCTCTTCTACCAAAAAGCAGAAAGCTAAAGCCTGGCATAAGGGACCCCTGAATCTGTTAGAAAGGGGCAGGTCTTTGTTATTTTCTTTTTTCCTTTAAAGTGGACTTGAGTCAAAACATGGGACAATTTTGCAGCTTCCAGCATGTGCTGAAGTCTTCATGCTTCACAAAAGCCCAGAAAACAAAAAAACCCCAAATGTTGTGCTTATTGTAAGAAGGCAAAACGCATTGTGCCCTAGGGAAAACATTGGCAGAAGTATCATTTTTAATCAAGAGGGCTTTTGAGCAGTTCTGTAACTGGGTAATCCACAGAGTCAATCATAAAATCCAGTGAGAACCAATAACACCAAACACCAATGGCCAACCAACTGAATCTGGATATTATTCATCACCATCCCTGCACTACAGTCCATTAAGCCCAGTTTATGATATAATATGGCTATTCCCCAACTTTACATAGTGGTTTGACAACAACTTTATAAAAACTCCTGTTGTATGGAAATCCCCCATCCCATTTCCAGTGACCATATCTCTATTTATTCATGATCCCAGTACATCTTTTTGGCAACCCATGTCTTACATGTATAAGCAATATTTGAAAGCATCCATAAATTTTCAGTTGTCTCTAATGCAATCAACAGCTGGAAATGTGCAGAGGAGCCGGTTCAAGAGAGACCACCAGCAAGCGCTGCCCTCCAGAATTTCAGGGCTGTTGACATAACGATCTCAGCACCCACAAACTAAACAGGGTGCTGCAGGCTTGTGGGCACTGCCAAACACCACATTTCCCTGGATAAATGTTCTTCCCTGTATACTAGCACCAATCACCCAGTGCAATGTTGTAAGGCACTGCTGTTGAAGGTGCTGCCTTTGGACTGAAAATCAACCCTTTGATTGCTGGAGGCTGTGACCTGCTGGTCATTAGGGCACTGGCCCTGGTTCTGTTCTGGCTGAATTTCAACGTCAGTAGTATGATTTGAAAGGGAAAATTTTATGCTAGCAATCAAAACTGCTAACAACACTCATGCACTATTCTGATACACGACAGAAAGCTCTATTCTGTAACAAATCTTCACAGTAGGTGCACTCATTTATTTTTATGTCAGTCTTCTCTTACAGCTGTCACGCCCAACTGGTATCAAAATATTTGAGTTTCATCTGGGGAAAACACCCTGAGGAATCACAGCATTACACGTGTTTTAAAGGGATAGTCTTAAAAACACAATGGCTAAAAGAACATTTCTTCTAATGAAACTTGACTGCAATATTGGAAACAAGATCCATGAGCTTTACAGCATTTGAGTTTTTATGGATCTAACAATTCCACTAGTAGTTGTGCAAACAAACTAAAATGTTTCCACAAATTCCTAAGAGTCACAAAATGTGCTGTCAATATATTAACAACCATATGCAGTCTTGGTGGGTACCTGAAGAAGATGTGAAAATCCAAGGTAGATTTTGGCCAGCATCTGTGCATGAATAGCCACAAGAAATTAAGAAGCCAGGAAATTCTTATTCTGTATTTCTCAGTCTCAAATCCACTGCCACCACTGCTGTCTGAGAGTGCTCCTGAGAAGAAAGGCCCAAGAAGTCCATCTCAGCTGCTCCCTGCTTGTCTCACAAATTATTGGAGCTGGTAACAGCAGCATCACACATTTCACCATGAGGTTTCCAAGAATCTTGAACTGCAAAATGGAAGACCAGAGAGCTCCATTTAATGCAGGAACAAGACTGAAGCACTAAGAGGTTTCAGCCCATATTATTAAGGTGGTTTTATACTGACCCGTGCAAGTTTGAGGTACCTAGAATCTCCTTGGCCTCATTTCATGCAGAGACCAAATTTCTGAGTGTTTCAGGTATATTTTCTCCCTACGCTGATTTTCAGCACCTCCAAAAGCTTGGTAAAACAAAATGGAAACAAGATCCCCCAAAAAGTGAATTTCAACTTCACATTTGAGCCATGGGCAGAATTACAAGCAGAGTTCAAAAGGTTGTTTGAGTAATGGAAGGAGGCGATATATCCCTTGCTTCAGGAGCAACAAGAATTCACCACCCCCTGTCCTACCCAGAAATGACATATGTTGTCTTTCAGTCTCTCATCAGATGAGGATACTGTTAGTTAGGCTGGTGTGCTACACTGCTATCAGAAAGATAAAACTTGCCCCCCAGCCCACGCCAGACCCACATTTGTTAGTAGGCCATGGACTGTGCCTTCAGGTGGCATAAGTTGGTAGTGCTGCCTGGGAGGCTGGAGAGTCACATTACACCACCAAGGCTGACTCACTCGTTTTAAGGTGATTTACATGCACTGCCAGTGTTTAGTGGAGCAGCTATAATAAGAGGATGCTTGTTATGTTTTCCTAGAAGATCATTGCTTTCAACTTTAGACCTTCCTAATCCCCTGACAGATACTTTAACCACAAGTTTGCTTTCATGCTGCAAGACATGCAAGTGACCACCAAACTCAGTTTCATCCCCAGAGTTTACATTATGGGCTGTTTGCCCACATTGGAAAGAGTGCCTGACATCAGGATTAAATCAACTTCAAGGACTTCAGCAGCTGACAAGTCAGCTATGCTTCCCTTCTCCACAGTTTTTCAGATCTGGCTGAAATCCCACCCTCTTCCCCCTATGAATCGTATCCTGCCCACAGGTATGCTTACAAGGTGCCTGGTTTTGAAACCTCGAGCACCAGTTAACTTAGGTTAGAATGAACAAAATAAAGAGAAGTAATCCCAAACATTTGAATGAAAAAATCCCACACTGCTTTTCTCTTAACTTTCCAGGACAAAATCAAGTCCATGCTAGGAACAGACAAATTAGTTTTATATCAAGATAATTCTTCATTTCCAAAGGATAGAACTGCTTTCCTACTGAATAGCCACAGGGCTAACATTACTGCTCTACAGGCTTCAGGTACCTCACAACTATAGCTTACAACAACACTGAACACCATCCTACACATCACACTTAGAGAAGAGCAATAATTTGATAAAAGTGCAAGCATCAAGAGCTGATAAAAAAATAAACATTGAACAACTGTTCATCACATAGTTTCCATCCCAATGATCCAAGAGTACTTAAAGCAGTAGTTTATGCATGTACAGGCCTAAGAATGCAGTTGTTGTGCTGCAGCCCTGGAGATGAGCTGGATTCATGTAACTTTGCAAAAGTTACCAGGTACAGCCAGAGGATAACGCAACTTCAGTGCGAGAGAATATAGTTAGATTTAGAGAGACACTTTAAAGCTAGATGGACTGGGATGTGGAAACATGTTTTGCAAATAAATCAGAATTTCTTCACTTATAAGACTTGTTTGTGTCTGTGAGTGAAAATAGAGACAGGAAGAATGCTTTTTTAATAAAAGGATTTACCTGGAAAGAAATTTTGTAAACCAGGATTAGCTACTTAACATCCACAAATGGAAGGACTGCTTCCACGTAACATCAACACCAGGATGGCTAACTTCAGAGTATTAAGCCTTTCTAAAAAAATTTATCCTCATAACACGTTGTCTAGACATATCAAAGCATTAAGCTGCTCTAAGTAGCCTTAGGCACCTCCTACTTCAAGCTGGGAAGCTCAAGCCAGAATGATGGCAGGTGAAGTACGTCCCAGCAGAGTCCTCCATGGCACCATGGGCATTAACTTCCATTGCAGACCAAAAAGCTGAGTTCTCTCAGGGGTGGCTGAGGAAGTTCAGCCTCTCGGAGGAAAGACCAAAGACTCCAGCGAGCCACCAAGTCAAATGTTACCCAGACAACTCTACACCTCATTGGATACGCTCTTTAGTTCAAAGCCCCAGGGTGACAAGGTAACTGGGGCAGAGATGAAACTCCAGAATCCAGAAGGGCCTGTTCTTTATTGCACAGAGCTTTCTGGTAGATTAAAGTTGGTGGGAATATTCAGGTGTTTTGAAACAGACAGTCATTCTTCCGTACAAACACATCAACCCCTTACAAGTGTTTTAATTACAAACTACTGCACAATGCCTTCTCTTGAGCAGACAATTTGCACGTTTGCTCCCGAAAAATCCATCCTGGTTCTACACAAGCTACATCAGCAGCTAAGAGCAGTTACTTGAATCAATTTAGGGAATTGTCGGAAAGAAGTCTCAGAGAAAGCAAATGCTGTCTGCCATGTTATCTCCTTTTTCAGTGGAGGTGACAGGACAGCTGCCTGTTATTACAGTGCACCCCAGGAAATGCTTAGCTGCCAAAAAAGTCCAGAGCCAGCAAGGGATTAGCAGACAAACAGAATTCATGCACCTGGGAGTCATGCAGCGAGATATGCCATCTTTGTAAGAAGTGATACTTCAATCTCATTCGCAAAGAAGCAAGAACAAACAGAAATGACTTAATGTCATCATAATTGCACTAAGTCTAGGAATTACTGTACAGTTTTGTGGCTAGATTAAGTGGGAGTAGTTTTCATTTAACTGCAGTAATCTGTTGGAGGACTTATATAACTGTCATAAACATAATGCTCTCTGTTTTGTGTTTAATCTGCTCCTAAATAATGCAGCATTAATACCATATTAAGCGACCAGAACCCTGATAGCTCTAGAGATGAATAATGCAGATGGTGCATAGGACTTAATGATTTCATGTACCCCACATAATATAAAACTTTCATTTCCTTCACTAATATCTTTTTAATAGCAAAACTTCTGATAGACAGCCCTTTCCTCCTCCCACCACTGCATTTGTCCTTCACAGGCATGCTCCCACAAGCTGCTGGAGGAGCTTCACTGCTACCAGATCCACGTGTGCTGGGTTCAGGTGATGCCTGGTGCCACCCCCTTGTGCCCAGCCCGTGTGGGAAGGACTGGACAGCAGCTGCCACTTGAAGCTAAGCTGTGTTCTAAGCAAGTCTCTCGCCACACTCCCATGGACCCCCATGCTCACCACCACCAGTTCGAAGTGGAATCAGGAATGTATCCTTACTTTCACAAAAACAGCAGCAGCAATACTGACTGCCTGAAATGTTTTTCTGACATCAAGACGGATGACACATATCCAAGCCAGTGTCAGTGAACTCTAGCAAAGCTGCTGCACAGTCCACTGAGAAGTATTATAAAAGCCTCAATGTGCACTGGGGGTCAGACAGCCCAGGACAGTTCAGATGGGTACTTTTCCTTCTATTTATGTACATACTTATCATGCCAACATAAACAAGTTGGTAGAAGAGTCACTGAAATATTTAAGAATTCAATAAATTAATTCTGTCCTTGTTTTAGAAATACTTTCTCAGCAGGCTTGCAGACAGAAGTGAGAAATGCTTTAAGTTTCAGGAATCAAAATACAGAAGTAAGCTCTGAAGTTACCAGAAGAGAGCTGTCACACCCTAGGAAACAATAGCAGAGAATAGCCAGGGAGCACCAGAATTATCCCAATTGTGGCTGGAGTGGCTTTCAACAAGGAGCCACCACCAAACTGTCAAGGTAGCAACTATATCATCAGTACTGAGATTATACATTACAGAAATTCCGGGGAATCAACCTGTAGGAGTAAGCACAGTGCATTTCAACAAAATACAAGCTTTTACTAACAAAGGCTACCAATGCCTTCAGTCACTGACTTGAACATCAGATGTAGAAAACAGACTCTGATGGATCTACCATAATTGTATACAGGACTGTTTTGAGAATAAATGTCTGTGCAGTTGCAGTAATAGCTCAAGGTTTGGAAATGGAAGTTAAACAATCCTGTCCTCTATTTTTCTGTAAGTATAAGTTAGCTGGAAAAGTTTTCTTATATTCGTATCGTTTCAAGCTGTGTTGTTATAAATTAAGAACTGCTATCTACTGGATCCAATTGCTCACTGCACTACTGAAAAGCTGGAGTCAGAAATAAAGGTCTGTACTTTGCTATATTCTGCCATCTGTTCCCTCAACCTCTTCTTAATCCATAACCTGAAAGATGCCCCATGTTTTCCCATTTTTTATATGATAGTTGAAGAGAGAAATCTGGCAGAGAACACAGTTCTGGAGTTGCATGGGTCAGCTAACTCAGAGGGAAGGAACTAACTCCCTACTACAGGGGTGGGAGACCTTGAGGTCATACGTGCACAGGGGGGAGCAGCAGTGGAGAGCTGCGGCCAATTAAAAGTGCGTTCACATCTATTGACCTTCCCTGGAAACTCAAACAAGTAAAATGAGTGGTAGCAATTCACAAAACTTCATCAGTCCCATGAGGATGTTACAAGTAGCCTCTTCTCTTCATGAATCCCTAGTGTTCAATTTGTTTCCAGTTTTCTTGCCCAGACAAAATACTGAAAAAACAGAAAACTTGAGTCTAAAAATAACTTTTTCCCAGTTCCTTGGCTCCGCTAAGCAATCTCCCAACTGCAACGTTCTCTTCCTTATGCAGTAGCATGACTAATGCAAATGCACTCCACTGTTCACAGTTAAAACAAAATACCCCTATTTTTATTCCAAAATCAAACTTAGTTTCAATGTAACATAGTTGCAAGGAACAGCTTTCTTCATGTACCTATTGCTCAGCTCTTAAAACCAGAAATGACTACAAACCAATGAAAGTAATACTTGCCTGAATGCTTTATAAAAGCAAATTTTTTTTCTAATAAAATAATACCAAAAAGCAAAAGTAGATTACTATTCTGGATGGAGACCATGTAACAAAAGCACTGCATCAGTTTTCCTTGTCACCGTTTTCAAAGTCATAATCACAAGCCATACCATTAATCATTAGATAAAAGCCCT
The DNA here is from genome assembly GCA_013400975.1 of Atrichornis clamosus. Classification (NCBI taxonomy): domain Eukaryota; kingdom Metazoa; phylum Chordata; class Aves; order Passeriformes; family Menuridae; genus Atrichornis; species Atrichornis clamosus. The sequence goes on from WBMZ01005708.1 coordinate 160,239, forward strand.
CACACACGTAAAGTCTCTCTCAGGAAACCTTGTGGGAACAGAAGATTGACAGAAAGCCCAAACTCATCAGAAATCAGCTCAAACAGTGATTATAGGGTGCTGATCTGCCCACTATCTTTCTACTCATTTTTCCATTTCCAGCAACCAGCCTCCTGCATGATGCCTTCAGGAAAGAGCTCCAAACTTCACCAGTCACTGTTTGCATACAGAGTGCTGATGCAGCCAAGATTTACCTCTTCTGAACCCATCACTCCTCTGCACTATTCTGACACAGAAATAATCTAGAGTAAAAAGTTTCTCTGAGACAAAAAAAAAATCTACCTAGGCTTCTTTAAGTTAAGTTCTTAAGTTAAGTCGATGGTAAATAAAGGATCGCCTTTCTCAAATTATTCATGCAACAAAATACAGAAATAATCATAAAAATAGGCATGAAACACTTGAAAACTTTGGCCTTCCAGGGCACAAGCACAGCTGCATGTCTTGTTGCCTCATGAACTTCACCCATATTTCCCGAGGAACTCTGAATGCTGTAAAATGTTGCTGAGTGAGTATGTAGGGTGGTGCATAGACAGGCATCTGTAGCACTCTCTGTGCAAGTGGGACACCCTCGTTTCAACCTGTGCTGTTCATAAGGGGTTAGAACCTCTGTTTCCAGACAGTTAGTCTAGCTTGTAAAATGACATTGGAAAACTGGGATATTAACAGCAGTCCAGAAGAAGCAAAAGCAGCCTTGCGGGGGGAAAAAAGTAACCCACTAAGGGGAGCCATTATGCAGAAGAAAACATGTAGCCTCAAGAGAGGACACAGCTGCCTTGCCTTTTGGAGAAACAGGTGGCCTTTTGCATTATTTACACACACACCCCCCTTAGCTTATATTGTTTCTGTGGCCATAAAATGCCTTGGTCTGGATTTTCAAGGACTCTGGTCAGGGAGAAGTATGCAAGGCAGCCTAAAATCACTTCACTTGTGTACTGGCAGCTGGTAAGACACCACAACACAGCACCCCAACAGCACAGGCACCTGAGCCACTGTGCTTGAAGCCATGGTGCCACCCAAGAGGCCGTGGCACTGCATGGTGAGGTGGGCACACCAAAGGACTGACACTGAGACCAAAACCTCCATGTACTCAGCCACTGTTGCTGATTCCTGACCTAGTAATCCTTGCCTCCCCTCTCGCATTCTGCTTTTGCAGTTGCATCTACAGTGGATGCTGGCCACCTCCTAAAGCTGCTGAAAATCAAAATCTTTAGTCCTGAAGCTGCCTGGGGAGAACATCATAGCAACTGCAATCCTAGATGTCCTTCCACTAACTTTATCTGGCTTTCCAACACACTCCATGCTACTAGGCAGGAAACATCTGTTTCTCTTTGCTCAACCAAGTTTTCCTTATAAAGTGGTCCTGAATGTGCAATTCTGGGTCATTTTGAACATATACTAGCAGATGAGATATTTCTACTGTATTATATAAGTTGGAAGTGAATTATACTGGAATAGCTTCAGGAGGTCCACCTAGAAATGGTAGAACACACATGGAAGTAATTTATTTCAAAAATAGGAGAATATGAGTACATCTATATAGTTCATAGTTTTTTTTGAAAGGCCTTTTTCTGTACTATTCCCAAGCAGACATTTACCTAAGAATGAATTACTAGACAAATGCACACTGTGCTTGAGAGTACATCCACTCATGTTTTGGTATTGGAAATTAATTCCCTTTTCTCCCCAGTGGTGAATTTGCATCTTCCTTCTGGAGAAAGGAAGCCTTTTACTTCAAGCAGTGTGATTCACATAGATGAGTGGACAGTAGGTGACAAGTTGGACCAGATATCCCTATGGATTTACTTTACCCTATGTTAGAGGTAAGACTAATATATAATCACTACTTTTTGCCATAGTGACACTCATTGTGCCAAGTTTTAAACATTGTAAAACATGACTGTTACAGCATAGTTTGAAAAGTAACTTTCAAGAACTTAAACTAGCTGGAGTCTTTAAAAATAATCAAATAGAAGGGAAACTTGAATGCTAAATTATGCTGTGACCTAGATTTTTTACACATACATACATATAAATATATAAATGAAATTTCCATTTGTTTGCATCAAACTAAAATTACCAAGTTATGCTTAAATGATCTAGAATTGAAAGTGATTTTTCATACATTTACTTTATAGAATGCACCCATCCACTTACTGTAGAATTTATTTTCCTTTATCTGTTAAAGTATCACAAAGCAGCACATTCACAGACAACAACCAAAGACACTACCAGATTATGCTCCCCGTTACTGGGCAGAAAAAAATACCAGAAGGGGTGTAAAAGTTAAAAAGATGCCATCCTATAACCAGGCAGTACATACTCCCTTTTTTCCCCTCAAACAATAGAGGGTAAGGTACCTGCTCACAATGCTAGTCAGACCATTTCTGGATCAATGAAAAAAAATCAGGTAGTTGCTATTATTTCCAGAAATGCTTAAGCTTGCAGAAGCATGGCTCCTGGAAAAGCTTTCAGTATAAAAAGGTACCAATGAGTCAGTGCAGCAACTATAAGGAGTTCAATATCAATTTGGTGTTCTATTGTAAAAAGACAACAAAATTACACAGTCACAAGCCACTGAGAAGTAAAGGATATGCAGAAAATATTCTTTTCTAAGGCCATAGAAGTCCAGGCACAGAAAACTGGTAATAATAATTTAAAGTCAATAGAAGTATTTAAGACATGTACTAACATGCATTTTACCTTTTATTTTCCAAAGCAGACAAACCAATACACAGAGCTATTAAGAGGGGAAAAAAATCACAAGACAAGAGACTTAAGTATTTTAAAAGAAGGGAAAAAAAACTCCAAAGAACTCCCCCACCTTCTCTATCAGAATTTCTAGCAAAAGTCTTTGCATTTTTCTATCAGGGTTTATTTCTCAAATGGGTAGAATTAACAGTCAGCTGATCCTGTTATGATATTTGAACTCTGGCCACCTTCATCCTGCCAATGCCATAAAAACTGAGTATATCAAACACCTTTTGGTTAACATACAAAAGGATGGTAAGCAGGCCTTTAACGCACCTTTCTGACTTTGTTCAAGCCTTTGCATTTGTGACTGAGAATGGCACATCGCTTCTCCTCAAAAGCATCCACGGCAACTCTTTATTTTAGTATTCGGTAACTCCCTCAAACCATTTCTCAGGGCACGTTTCCCTTACAAACAGTTAATACCAACAATCAAACATGCCCTGTTTAGTTGTTTTGGTTTTTTTAATAAGAAGGACAGAAGAAAGCCAGAAGTGAAATAACAAAGGTATACAGCTAATTCTCCCTATCTCAGAGGAGCGAACCACGGGAGCATTGTCCTTCGTGGCTCTCCCACTTCCCAGCCCCAAGGCAGGCAGACACCAGCCTGCACCTACAACAGGGTACACTTGTAGTTTTGTCAGTTCAGCTGGCAGCCAGGTGTGATAGCACCCTGAATGAAATGTGTGACCCCCCAAAAGCTCTGACTGTGGCTCTTACACTGTGACTTCCCTGGGAAATAGACTTCAAGAACAAGAGACTCAGGGAAAGTCTTTCTTCTCTCTACAGATAAAGGTTAATTTATCTTTATTTTTACAAAGCCAAACAGACAAAAACAACAGCTGCAGATGTACACGTAGTTTGGGATAAGCAAAGGTTCCTCATATAGCCAGCCCTGCAGCACCCCTTGTCCTAGCCAAGATTTCTGCTGAGCAAGGATACAGAGGCGTACAACAAATCTGTCCATATTCTAAATCAGCAGAGCACAAAGCATTTCTAATACAGAATAATTTAGAAGGTTTAATGTTCCTCTTGCAGTCAATCTATATTGACAGTCTTTATTTTTAATCTGCAGGATCCTGGCCTCCCTCTAGTGCATGGGATGCACTTTTGAGCAGTGCCACAGAGTCTCTCGACAAAGTAGCTGACAGAAGTAAGATAGTTGTACAGTTAGAGCTACTGAATATTTCTAGGAACACCAGATTTTTGTCTCTAAAGTTCTGACATGAAACAAGATTTTATGCTAAACAGCTTAAAGTATTTTTTAGAGTGTTCTGAGCAAGGACAAAGTAGAAAATAAACAATATGTAATAATAAATCCCTAGAGAGCACCAGAGCAAGTATGCACTTAGAAGCCAAATTATGCAGTTTTAAGTCAACCTTTGGACTGCTTGGATTTGCAGTTTCGATGCAGTTCTTTCAGTACATTTTATGCAACTTAAACCACAGAGCATACCTTGATAATCAGGGAGCAATTTCCCCAACGTTATTCAGGTAAAGTTTGACTGCTCCTTCTGTTTCCAGATGGTGACGGAAACTTGCAAGTTACGCTTGCAAGTTAACTTGCTGAACGAACATGGCATGTGTGTCTGATTACAAGTAAGCACACCTCACGATAAAACCCAGCCCTTAACCAGTACCTTTTCTGCCGAAGATGTGATGAAACCCTTCCTGCTTTATGAAAAAGAAGTTTGCTTAGGACCAAGGCATTTTCACATCGTCAGCAAGGTGCTCATTGCTTTGCCAGTAGGTATCAGTCTACAAGGTCAGAAAAAAAGCACAAGGGGGAAAAAAAAAAAAAGCCACCCTCCCAAACAGGCATTTAAAACCTCAACCCATCCCCGGAGCAGCTGTGGAAATGCTGGCAATTACCTCAGAAACAAGAAGCAGCTGGGTTCAGTTCCGGATTCATCTTGACAAAGCAAACAAGGAGAGGGAGGGTCATATTTAATGAAGTGGGGTTGGGAGTGGTGGGAGAACAAGTGAGGCTAGAGGAAAGTGTGGAGTTAAAAGATTGTTAGTGTACAGTTGGACAATCTGTCTAAAAGGCCTTGTGGTTAGTTACTGGTGGTGTGGGGGAGAATATAGACTCGGTTTTTAAAAAAAGTATTATCAGAGTAGAGATACTGAATGTGGATGTGTGAGTTAAGCATGGCTTCTTTGGGAAACACCAGGAACAGCCTGGTGATAGTCATGACTGAGGAAAGACAGTCTGGAGGTGGATCTGTGTATTTTGTTTGTTTCATCTGCTTCTTCCAGGGCACCCTGCAGATGGGGGATAAGAAAAGATCAGAGGAATTTTTTCTACCTGCCCTTTATCTTCCTGGCACACAGTCATATATCTGTAGTTATCATGTGTAGGGCTAATAATGGAGCTTTGAGGTAAAGGAGTGGGTTAAGATGAAAAGAACCACTTAGCAAAGTATCTTGAGGTTATGGGCAGGGACTGAGCTTGCCTGCATAACGATCTCTTCGGAAGTTTGTCACTGGAAATAACATTTGTACAGAGAACACCTATATTTGCACGTATGGTTCTGTGGGGTGGCTGACCAGGTGGTTGTAAAAGCACCATGAGCTCACAGCACTGTGATCCATTTGGGACCATATGATAGTGCAGTCGCACACATCCAGGTAGCTGGGATTTCCCTTTAAAAAGTGAGAAGCATTTTTACTTTTATTTCAAATATTACTATTCTGCATGATCCTTATTCTTTGTGACTGGTAAGCATGCGTTCAGCATCTATGCTACAATTTCATAAGGACAATTGTGGCAGGCTGAGATGCCTCAGGAGGAGCATTGCCAGCAGGTCAATTCCTTGTAGGAATTCAGATGCTCAGGTAACTCTATCCTTTCTGGTATACATTAGTTTCACAACAGGTAAGCAGGAAGCAATGCAACATTTCTCGTTGCCGGATGGGCTACACAGTCTTGATTTGAAACATAAATATTCTACCTTTCTGTCCAAAATCTTTTCTAAAATGTTGTAAATGTACACTCACAAGAGGTAAAGGAGACATCTCCATAATGAGTTTCAAACAGCTCACAGTAGTGCTTACTAAGAAGAGAATGCTAAAAATCAAATGAACTGTTATGGGTAATTTTTCCCTCTTTTATTTCCATAGAGTATATCTCGTTTCCCCTAGGCGTGGAATAAATATTAATCTGCTAATATATCCTACAGATTCACGCCATAGTTGATGCTCCTCTTTAACTATAATCAGCTGTATAGCACACTTCACAAAGAAACAGGGCAAGTACATCAAATCTGACCAAGTGCCTTCAGTTTAAATGGCACCGTCAACCCCAGGTCACTTGGTCTTTTACGGAAGGAGAGGAACTGGGGAGACCTATTTTCCATTCGTTGGCTTGATACAGCTGTTAGGGCTGTAGCTGAAAGCTGGTATTCATCTTTGAAGATAAGCTGCCCACATGTGTTTCTGGGGTAGCCAGATGGTCGTAGCACACTGCTGGTGCACAACCGCAGTGTTAGCACAGGCTGGTGGAACCAATGGGCAGAAGCGTGGGTGGGATGCTCAATGACTTAAACATTTGTTTCTTTTTAATTCCTTGGATGATACTGGTGGTCCATGCAGGCTAGCAATCCTTACCTGCAATTAAGGTTGTAGGTGTAGGATTCACACTTTTTTTGTGATTTATGGATACTGAGAGTTTGCTTCATCGCACATCACCATCAGATACGCTGCACTCTTAACTACCTAAACCACATCTAAAAGTGTATTTTGTACTTCACACAAAAGTAAAATTGGACTAAGATTTCTCATAAAGTTACTATTAACATTTTTATAATATACCCTGTAGAGGGCAGATATGCAAAACATCATTGAACAAGGATATACCAAATATTGATTAAAAACAGCCTGCATTTAAAAATTTAAAGCTATGTTTCATATCTTATTGGTTAGCTTGGCAATGCAGTTAGACAAGAACCCTGCACTGCATGCTACAAATTCATATGTGATTTTTTTCTGCAATTGGTGCTTCATGGCTATTTTGATTAAACCATGTTATGGTGTTTAATGACATTACCAACAGCCTGAGAGACAGCAAAAGGAAAGGGAGGACAAGAGCACAGAAACCCAGCAGTGAAATAAGCAAATGAGCCCAAACAGTCTGGTGGTTTTCTGTTGGAAGTAGGCTAAAACTCACTTCCGAAGAAAACAAACCAAACCTTTCTGTTCCTCCAGCAGTTTGCCTCATTTATACAAAATCTGTCCCCATTACACAAAGCTTCTTGAAGAGAAGAAAAACTTTCTTTACCCTCAAACAAGGTCCATTAATTCTATGAAAAAAAGCGTCTCATTCTGGGTGGTTTTTAGACTTATATAAATCACTATTTTAAGCACTTTACAACTTAGTAATTTTTTCACCTTAGCACTTCAAAATGGCATTCCACAAACAATCAGCTTAAATATAGGAATACTTACTTATGAGGTACTTTATAATCATTCAAATTTCATTTATTATACTAAAAATTAACCTATAACTAAAATCATATGCTCCTCACTTTCCTAGATGTTGTGTACTTTTCCACAATTTCTATATTCAACTTTTAAACACTAAGAAAACAGAAGAGTTCGACTGATTTCTTGTGAAAATGAACTGTGTACAGTCACAGCAGATCCATGTTGGCATATAGCCTGAACCACAAGTCTTATATCCTTCCCTGTCACTCATAACTTTCAGCTTATGTTTTCCAGAGTTAAATTCCTGAGTCAGACACCATAGTTCCTGCAGAGAATAATGTAACATAACATAAAGGGAGAATTAGGAGTACCTGATTGAGACTTGCAACTCCCAGCACACTGACTGGAGAGAAGCTGAACTCAACACCCTGGGAACACCAGAGAAAGAAGTATGGTTGCAATTCAGCCCTCTCTGAGACATAGGCTCTTCCTTGCAGCTTGAGTTAATCTCCTCTCTCTGAGCCGAGTTTCACAGCCTAGAAGTTCTCCCCAAGACGTTGGCCCCTGGGCAACATTTCTCATGTCAACTTTGGCAGAAGAAGAGCAGTGGGTTGTGGCTCTTCTTTCTTCCCCAAGGACATAGATACAGTCTTATGGCTTAAGCCAATTTCTGAAAAGTAATTTTTTATTTGGATTCCACTCTTTCAGCACGCATGCCTGCCTCCTGTGTACAAAACCTGACTTACCATAGCTGAGACTGTCTCCTAGCCCTCTTCTGCTTACCCAAGCACAGAATGGGGCACCAAATGAATCCATTGCCTTGGTTACTTTTTACTTCCTAGGGCCCCAATAAGAAACCCCATAAGGGTTTGTTGTCACCTATGGCTCCTGTAGCAATGGCAGCATTCATTTTCTGTACTGTTCATTAGTAAACCTCCAGTAATGTTAGCCTGCTGCCAAATTCTTTTATTTAACGTGAAGGACATGGCAAAAGGCTGTTTTATATTTACATGAGTAGCAATAACTTTTTACTCCTTTTTTTTCCATTACAGACAAAATATCTTCCAAGCCATTCCTAATGTTGATAGGAGGCAAGTAACTCTTCAAACCTTCAAAACTCAGTATTTTTCTAAAGTTTTCAGTCATAAGCGAATAGCACTGAAATGCTTGGTATGTAAAAAATCAATCAAATCTACAAAGACCAGCAGTTTTGAGACAATGAATACTGCCCATATGAAATGTTTTTGACTTAGTTTGGATAATGAAAACCACAAGTCATTGCAGGGAAGCACTGGTTTTCCAGATTCTCAGTGGGAGGTCAATATGGGAAAGCACAGAATCAAGGTGTCACTGTAAAGCAGGAAGCCTTCTGCCCCTGCCTCCTACTAGTAGACAGTTTTCTGATGACCGTGAAGGTTGGCATGCCTGCTCATGAAGGTGATGGCCTCAGAAGATATAGACCCTGTCGTCAGGAAAAAGCCTGAGATACAGCTGTAGATTTTTACGTCATTTCATATGGTATCTGTAGAATTTTCCAATTTTAAGGAGAAAACTTCAGCAAACTCACACTTCTGGGGTCATACTGATGTCAGAGGTGTTATAGCATGATTTATTTCAGACCTGAGAAGATAAGTAGCATTGGATCTTAGTTATTCTAGGTACTGACAGTATTTATTATTTCCTTGACATACAGCTAGGTTAGAGTCTTACTCATAATTTTATCTGTAACCATCAGGTTTATCCACAGTCTGTTAAACCAAGAAAAAATAGATGCTCATGAAAACGCACTGACATGATTTGATGTTTCCAAGACACACTACTTATGATAAACAGCAGCTGTGAAAGTGAAGTCCCCCCACATAAATGCAGAAGGCATCTTTCTTGGCAATTATTTGTCCGAGTGGACTCTGGGCTCAGCAGAGGCTCGAAAGCGGATGATGAACTGCACAGCAGCCCCACTGTGTGTCTGCAGCCTCGGGAAGGGCAGGCGCAGCCCTGACTTTTAAACAAGGACGCATAAACACGGCCGAAAAGCTGAAAGCCATCCTTATAAAGCCTGAGACAAAACGAAACAACAACAACAAACAGTTGGGTAACCTTTTTGAAGTGGATATACTCCTCTTTCACTGTTCTCTGAATCTCCTTAAATTTTGATTGGCTTTAGATTTGAAAGCAGTTGGCAGACAGTCAAAATTTAAAATTGATGAAGTACAATTGGTCTGTTCATGGGATGCTTGGAAAAGAAAATAATGATCTTTCAGACAAAAATGTTCTGAGGAAGCTAAGCCTCCATGTCAACAGATAAGAAAGCAAACAGTGGTACTGAAATGACTGGAACAAACAGTATTTAAAAGAAGCCTTTGTCCTGGAGGAATTGTAACCAATTCAGAGGACTCTGTACTTGATGATCTTTAGGATATTCTTTTATGCTACCAGGACATGCTGGCGGTATTACAAGGTCCAGGGGTCATACCCAATTTGTATTAATTGCATTAGTCCAGAGGGGAGACCTGAAAATATGCAGTTCAGCGCATAAAAGAATGACATGCTCTGTATTGATCCAGAAATTTTAAAATGTGAGCCCTACTTAGCACAGTCTTTTAGACCACACCCCAAAAACAGGAAAAAGAACGCCAAACCACCAAAACCCACCAAGCTGCTGTTGAGGGAGCTTTGCCTTGTGGACATTCAAGAAGGCATACAAAACACATGTAGGTTAGGCTTCCCTTGGCAAGATGGGGGGCAGTGCTGGATCACTCTGTGTCTATCACTTACTCTCCTCCCTGAATGAAAAGCAGTGATCTTAATAGGACAGCTGCTGGGTCCTGGCTCAGCAAAATACTTGGCTTCCTAATCCCCCCTGGGTCCTGAGGGCAACCTGTGAGAACCTGGGAGACTGAAGAGGCTCATGACTTCTGCATGTACTGGGGCTTGAATTTATATATCAAATTTGATCTACTTTTGCATCTGGATGACATGTCGTTGTTGATGTTAGAGCAAAGTGTGAGAGACAGAAAAATTAGAGATTTGTAACAATGTCACTCAAACTGTGACCTACCCAAAGAATATTTCTCCTGTCTTCAGCAATGAGGCCAACAAGATTTGGTGATCAGTGGGACCAGTTTGAAAGAAGGTAAATATAAGGAAGAAATTGTTTCCAGTGAGGGTGGTGAGACCCTAGAACAGGTTGCCCAAAGAAATTGTGGATGGCCTGCAGTTCATTGGAACTGTCTAAAGTAATTGAACAGGGCTTTGAGCAACCTAGCCTAGTGAAAGATGTCCCTGTCCATCCTGCAGAAGGGATGGAACAGAGGCTTTTTGAAGGTCCCTTACAATCCAATCATTCTGTGATTTTTTTTGTTTTGGAGGATTAACACTGTGGTACCTTATGGTGAAGAATTTGTGACATAGGGTTACACCTCTCTGGCAAATCTAGGCCACTTACTGGCATGTGTCAGACAATAGGTGGGTAATTCCTGGAGTAAAAATGACAATAATAGCTCTCTTTCCCTTTCCTGCCAATAAGTGCTGTTAAAAGTAGAGGACTTCAATTTGTAAGCCTAGCCCAGGTGAATCAATGTCCCTTTTGATGAGCCAAGCAACAGCTCGCAGGGGCACCAGCCAGTGTGCAGCGCCAAAGGCTGGCTTTTCTTTGGCAGGAATGGAGGGGCAGGGACAGGATTAAGTGAAGGACCTATTCTCTAGGGTTTATCGGTTGTCTGCTGGAGGCGTTTGAACAGGTTGGGGCAGTAAAGAGAGGGCAGCAGGCAGTGTGTGTAGTGTGTGGGGAGCCGGGGAGGGGACGGAAAATCTGTAACTAATAGGCATCTTTTCATCTTTCTCACTCTGTTTTCTTTCCAGTGGTGCCTAGATAGGGGACAAATCTTCCCATAAACAGTAATCCTTTAGAAAGTGCTCAAGTATGGCTATTACTTAACTTCCTGATTAGTAGCAATCACCACCTGCTACTTCTGCTCCACATTGTCCAGCAATAATGGAAGTGTTCATTTCCCTGGCTGTGAAAAAGTAATGGGAGGGGAGTCCCTCTTCCCTGTTTTGGAAAAAAGAGCAACAGTCCCTCCTCTTCATCTGGAACTAATCCCAAACCATATTTATCCAAGAAAATAAAATTTTATTTCTGATGACAAATAGCTGGATAAGGCAGATGATGATCACTTTAAAAAACAAAAACAAAAAAACCAACAAAAACCCCGAATCACAAAAGCAATCATTCGGATTTCTTTGAACTAAACACAGGTTCCTGCTGCAGGGCTTTTTATTGCCTGACCATGGCTTTGAGATCCCAGAAAGCACCAAGCAAAGGCAATATATTCAATATTTTTGACAACTCAAATATGCAAAGACTTTGCAAAGACTTCTGTTTTCTTCAAACCTTACTAGCTGAAGCTGCCAAGAGAGCTGCACATGTTGCCTTGAAAGACAGCTGTTAAAACAGTCTCCTTTGATCAAAATTCTTCCATGTTTACAGCTAGAGCAAGAGAAAGTATTATAGGATTTACTTAGCATGGACTGAAAGTCATAAAAAGAATGAAACTTGCAAAACCTGAAAAGTGCATTTGTCATGAGCGGGCATAACTTTTGAAATGTCAGTTAAAAGGAGACAACCCATGAATAGACTATGAGGATTTTCAGACTTTCTATTTCCCTAAAGTCCTCTTTTGTTTTACACTGGGATTGGTGGTGTCTCTTCCTAGAGAAGCACAGGCAGGCAGTAGATTAGTCCTTATTTAGATGGTAAGTTCCAGTCTATTTGAATTGTATTAAGCATTCTCCTTACTTCTGTGGGATTTGTCATAAATCTTGAGTAAATATACTTAGCACAATCTCAAAGACTGAAGTTTTGATTTCTCAGAGGGCTCAAATCTTTAAGCCTTAAAACTTCTCTTGTTTAGGAGAGATAAAGCAAAAGAATCTACTTGTCAAAACAAACACGAGTTAAAAAACCCTCAGTACAACCCTAGACTTTATCTCAATGGGAAGTGGCACTCATCCGGGGCTATTCCATAGCATTCTTTGCCCAGGAGTGAAATCTATTATAGGAATTAGTACTGCCCCTTAAAATGGTAGCATCACTAAGAAGCAAATGAATCCTATTCTCTTTCCCTCTCTTTTCCTATCCATTCTGTTTCTTCTAAATAGTATTCAAAGGTTTCTTCAAAGGTCTTCATCCTATCTTTGTTGCCATGGTCTCTCACAGAGTTGAAACAACATTTTCAAAACTAATGCCTGCTCTAAATGCATTGTTGTTGGGATGCTGAGTCAGTTCTCTGCTGACTAGGGTGAAAGAAAGAGAATCTTTGAAAATCAGTTTTAACATTCAACTAACCTGAATGGGAAAAAGCAAGACATCTATATGCTACTATAAAGAAGTAAAACTTTTCAGGGATGAGATGCCTTGTATTTTGGAAAGAAAACCAAACTGTCTCTAGGTTTTTTTGTGGTAGCTATGCTGCTTGTACTCTTTCTTTTTATTCATACCAGACCTGAGAAAGACAATTGCTTCTCAGAACGGAAAAAAAAACCCCAACCCCACAGAAGAATTCCGCTGATTAACACACACCTCCCCCCCAACTAAATCCTTGCTGTGGGTGTGACAGAGGATGCTTGGTATGCAGTTGTGACAGGCAAGGCTTGCTTTGGCACGGCTGAAATGAGTAGGGGGCAATGATGAAGAAGCACCATTATTTCTAAGGGAACTAACAAGATATTTTGCTTGCATTCAGCTTCTCTGTTTGCCTCTCTTGTTTAACTACTTGCACATTCTTTGAAATAAGGTCCCATCTCTAGCACACATATTTGTACAGCACAAAGGGAAACATGCTTACTTTTCTAACTCAAACTTTTAAGCTTTATTATATAAATGAGAACATCTATTTGCTATGTAAATTAGAGCACTGCACACTTTCTACACACATTTCAAGGAAAGATGATCTTGGTCACAGACTTGCTTACATCAACTTTAAATTGTTTTTATATGCCTGGCTTCAGTTTTTTATAGATCCTTTGAACATCTGTCCTTAGCCCGTGGTCTGGCATGGCATGCTAAATTCTGTATATTTGTTCATTATTCCTAGGGGAGGAATTTACATGAAAATTCTGTTGGTCTAATTATATGCCTCAGCTAGAAAAACTATTCATCTGCCTGCAGCAAATTTCACCTTTATGAAACAGATGATGACTTTGCCAGAAACTTTCTGGACATTGTAACAACTGAAGGTTTTACAGCCTACATTTGTAATATGGGTCATAAACTGAATTGAAGGGGGAAAAAACCCCTTAGATCATTACAGTGTTTTTGAAAACAACCCTTCATCTTCAGGAAAAAAAGTCATAGTTTAATGGAGAAAGATGTTTGCAGCAGCTTATTAAGGGTAAAATGCAGCCTCCCCTGCTACTCGTATCTCCTGGTGTCAGGGGATTCAGGTTGTGAATGAGGAAAAGCTCAAAAAGGATCAGAAAAGAGCACGTTGTGGGTCTCGGTCTCTGAGATACATGTGGGACTGAATGCTGGAAGTGTTTCAGGGTGACAGGATGCAGAAAGAAGAATAAAATGGGGCACGAGTTCTTCCTGTAACTTAAAAATCACAAGTGGGAAAGTGCATTCACTAAATGGAAATGGTAAGGAGCTTCCCAATTTTTCATCCTATAGGATACAGATGGATACGCTGAAACAGAGCTGGTGATCTTGGGGTTTGCAGTTTTCAGAGCTGTCCACATTTTAGAAGGTTTAAAGGAGATGAACACAGAATGTACACTGTGTGTACAATTCTCTTGCTCCTTTCCCCCCCTTTTCTCTGTGACCACTTTGCTTTTTTCCCCCATGATTTTAATTCTCTTCTTTTCAATTCTAACTCCTTTCCCTCCTGGTCCTTTGAATTCACTCTTTTATTTTTTCTTTCTGTGCTATTTGTCCTTCTTGCTCATAATTTGATAATTTTCACTAAACTTTACTCTTCCATGTTCTCCTCAATTCCACACTCCCAAAACTTTCATATTCCCCTTTTCTAGTCTGTTCTTGGCTTTATAGTCGTTTTTATCACTGTTTATATACTGTTGCTTCCATTGCCTTTGTAAGGTTTCCTCTGTATATTTCCATTCTCCAGCCAGTTGTATCAACCTATCAATCCTATTGCCTAATCAACCATGCACCCTTCTTCCTAATCAGTCTCATAATCTGAAATCCATTTCTCCAACTAATTTCCCTTTTGGATACCAGTGTAACACATCTGCATTAATCTTTTCAATTTCCATGGCTTGGATCCTTCTAGGTTCTTTTATTTTCTGCCCAATAAGCTCCTCTTCTAATGAGTACATTCTCTGTGCTCCTCCATAGGTATTTCATTATCCTCACCTTCTTCTTAAGGGGGCTGCTGCTCTATTATTTTTCCCCACTTGACTAAAATATCCTCCCTTTTTGTACCCATCACAGCGGCACCAGAGAGCCTAATAACAAGCATGAAACAGAGAGCACTCCCTGCTTGCCAGCCTGGGCCTCCGCTGCCATGTTACCACCTCGAAGCCTGTGGACTTTCTATGGAAATTGTATTTTCCCTAAGGATCCATCAGTGGGATTCACAGAGCCAGGGCAGAGGAGTGCAGCGCCTCTCGCACTGCCTGCCCAATGCACTTCAATGGCAGGCTTTCACTCCTGACGGGTTGCACCAGAAGAGAAAGAGTTCTCATCCTCATCCCCATCCTTACAGCACAGCTGACTCTGTCCTCTTCCTCACGCAGATTCACCGACTGCCATGGCACAACCTTCGTCACAAAGCAAGGCAGGATTTGGCCCCAAATCAAAGACCACATGACCAATGTGTCATACGAGTTAGCATGAGTGTCTGTCTGTGCTGGGGAAGGGCTAAGAGCTAGAATAGCAAGGGTATTTCAGGTCAGGCCTGAGGCGAATTAGCAGACAAGTTGTGAAGCTTACACAACATGTGGCCACATTATGTGTGGCTGCAGTCAGCGCTAATAGCCTGTCATTGAGCTCCACGTTTAAACAATTTGAGCAAACAGCAAACACAGAAGATGGGAGGAGGGAAAAAGACCTTCGAGGAATAAGAAAGATCAGGCTACTTAGTACATTTGGCAAGTAAATATTGTAGCGGTGAGGACAACGGAGTACGTTAGGTAGTTAAGAGACATGACCCAATTCCTATCATGCAAAAGCAACGTAATATGAAACCAGAAATATCCAACTTGTCCAATTTTAAAAGTCACTTGGCCAGCAGTTGTATATACTACATTGGAAACCAATTGTTGGTTTAGGCTGTTTCTGATCATGGGCGTTATAAGAGAGAAAAAAATAAAACATATATGGTTTTGGTTCAGCAACAAGGAAACCAATAAAAGGGGGGAATAGAAGGAAAAAGAAAAAAACAAGTTTTAGTAACAAGAGTGAAGTTCAACCGCATCCATGTAAATAACATTGATATTAGTGTTGGAAAGTAAATATAAAACATTTTATAATAGAACTTAGAAACCATACTGCATTGTTTAGTATGAAAATAATAGCCTTTCAAGCCAGTACTGCTAGAGTAGCTATTTAATCCAGAGCAGAATTGGCTATGAAACCATCCACTCTACCATGGGAATGCTTAGCTCAGTATCTGGTAGGTTGCCAGCCATTTAAAATGTTTTTGTGTTGGTTTAATGATTGTTCCCATGAGCACTGATGGTAAGGGTTGACATTAATTAAAATACTAAGTCATCAGAGCTTGCATTGTGGGGAGAGAAAGAATGGGCTGGATCCAATTGTCTCAAGGTTTCTCCGGCCTTCCACATTTTTCTCTTAGCTGCATCATACATGCCAAGTATCCTCTTAGCTGAGGTGTAACAATGTAAACAGACTGTCTACAAATATAAAGTAATCTTTTAAAGTTTTCCACGTACTTCCATTTAACTGCTTAGTGGACAGTCATTAAAATCAGCTAATCATGTAATGTGGCTGTGTTCTGAATGCTAAACAAAATGCTTAAATGAAAGAGGATTTTAAAACAGTGTCTGCTTCTCAATTTATTTCTACTGTATACTCAATGGCACACAATACAGTAGGAATTCTGGGCCTAATCCTCATTAACCTCAAAACTCATTATCTCATATAAAAACAGACCCTTTCCATAGAGTGTGTTGCAAAAGATATGAAAAAAATTAAAGATGTGTTTTGGAACACGTGCTGGAAACATGATGAAGTATTTAACTTAGAACTGTGAAATTAAACCAGAATGGCATAAAATCCTGAGTAAGATCCACTGCTAAAATGATCTTTGCATCATTCAGACAGAATAGCTATCTTTATCAATTTCTCTAATTTTATTAAACAATTACTCAATATCCAGATCTTCAAAGGCACACAAATAGGAAAAAGTCACTTAACACCTGAAGTCCTCAAAATATCCCCTCAAAAATGAGTAAAGAGGCTGAGTTCTACTCCTCCCATCCATTCAGAAAGTCTGTTTTCATCCTCCTGCCAGGAGCTTAATACTGCAGAGAGCAAGAATGCAAGACAAAGTTTATTCTACATATAATATGATCAATAGCCTAAGAAGGAAGACCTCCGGCTTGACCAATGCGAAGAAGCAAGCTGAGCCTACGTAAATGCAAAGGGACGTCTTTGCTGTAAGCAATGTACAACATAAAGCAGATTGCTGGTCTCAACGCAAAAGATAGTGCAACCCTTTCTGTATATAAATCACACTTGCTCCTTTGGATTAGAAGCTGTGACTTTAGGTCACCTCTACCTTGGGGAAAACCAAAATCTAAATGAGGTGCCTGAAAACAGTTACCATCCCAGCTCATTCACCAGCACTAGCACAGTGCTTGCACTTCTTCCCATCACACCAGCGGGCTGCGTAACAGAAATCCTCTTCTCTGAATATCTGCTACCATCACTCTGCTTTGCAAGTACAGACCTGGCTCCTTTACCTTGTTTGGGGACAGACACAGACCTTCTCTGCTATTCCAACGTCAAGCAGGCGGCAGGGTCATTAAGATCACCACGGGCAGATTTCCATGATGGCAAATCCTGTAATATGGGAACGCTCTTTGGCATTTTGGTGTGAATGTTCTCTGAATAATCTTTTCATATAAATAAACTACCTGGTCTTTGAATCGTTCAGGAGCTTATCTATGCAATGTAGAAAAGACAGAGCATGCAATGGAGGTCCTTGTCCTGGTACATGACGTCCTCCTGAGGCTTGTCTTCAATGGAGCCATCTATGAACACGAGGTTAAAAGGCTTAGGGTGGTTTTAAACTAACCTTTTTATTTTAAACTCTCGGGTTTAGTTTGGGGGTTTTTCTGTTTGGTGGACTTGCTTTGTTGGGGTGGTGGTATTTGTTCGTTTTCAAAGGGCAGTCAGGCTCGGAGGGATGAGGCAGTGTCCAGACAACCCCACCAGCCCTTCTTCGCCAAGGGCAGCACAAAGCTCGCGTGCCCGAACGCAGATTCTCAGCACAGCCTGGCCATGGCGGTGCACGGACGAAGCGGGTCCCGCTATCTCTCTGTGCCCCATCCGAGAGCTGCAGGGCGACGGGGTACCACGCGCGGGGAGCGGCCCGGAGGGCAGGGGGAGGGCGGGCGGTGATGGCATCGCTGCGGCGGCTGAGGCCGCGCTCCTGCAGCTCCCCGGAGCTCGCTCTCCCGCCGGTGCCCCGCGGCGGCGGGCGGTCGGAAGCGGCCGCGGCGGGTAATCCGCGGGGCCGGGGC
>WBMZ01005709.1:0-53369 GCA_013400975.1 Atrichornis clamosus
AACACAAACCCACCACAACTTGTAAACTGGATCGACGGGAAAAGGTGGGATAGAGCTTTCCTGCAATACCCTCTGCTTTCAGAAATGTGTTGATACGTCCCAGTGGAACAGCCAAAGCAAACACCAGCGATTTGTCTGACAATGTGCAGCACAGGGACTGACCATGTGAATGTTTTATCCTCTAGAAATACCTGCAGTTCTGTTGTAATTCACTTTAGATTAATACACCTACTTATGACTGAGTTTAGATTGCACTGGAAGCATTGCTGGAATTCCGAGCTGGGGGCCTGCAATAGGCTCAGCTTTGTGACTGTGCATAAGCAGTTCAGATGTTCATTTGGACTTGTGTTTGTCATGCCCAGAAACAAAGAACCTCTCAGTTCTGTCCAGTGAGCCAATGCACTGCTACTGACTTCTTTTATCCTCAGCACAGCTGGGGCTGAATTGACCATGGCACAGTGTTGCTTTAACTGCTCTTCCGCTTGGGATTGCTACAGATTTACTTCACGTCTGTTCCTTCTCTTCTCTTGATACTGAAGTCTTGTAATTCTTATCCACAGCCAGGTTAACGGTCAGGTCTATGATAAGATGTACCTAACATTTATCAATCCTTTTATAGTATGCGACTGCACAATCTCAAGAACCGAAATCTTTAATTTTTGCTACTGTTTACATGAAAATTCTCCTCACTCTTTGAGGAGTCTGATGTTGTATAGCACTGTGAAAGAATACTTCTTTTACTGTACAGTGAGTGGTGGGTTCTCACACGTAACTGAAATTACAGGTTGGCCTTTGAAAGTATAGATGTGTGGATAACACTTCAGCTTTGGCAACTGCATAGGTGACAAAGTGCAAAATGAAACAGGTAAGACAACGCACTAGCTAAAGAGCCTCAGTGTATGTTTGTTTGACACTAAAAATGGCCATTGATTGTATTTCTGGAAGCAAAACTACTTGTTGAAGTTAGAGGATGTATGCTGGGATTATGATTGTATATGTAACTTTTTTTCAAGTAATTACTGTATTAATAATTCAATCACTCAGGCTAAAGAGTTGACAAATGTTAATGAATTCAACACTTGTACAGTACATCCTCCATTTCACTTTTATATAGCTTTGATCAAATTTCTTTTTGAACTAATGGAAAGATGATTAGCATTTTAAAACTAAATAATGATAGCTTTTAATTTTGAAAGGTGAGATAGAATCTACCTCAAATATTATGCCTGTAGTTATGAGTTTATGGCTAGATATTAGGAACACAGGAACCATATAAAATTCAACTCAAGCTTTTAGTAACAACAAATTTTTTAAAAAGCAGAATTAGTGAGCAATCCAAGGATAATTTGCAAACATACACAGTGACTCCTTATGCATTCCCATCAATGAAGAGGGATTTTATAGACAATGAAACCTCTGTGTGTTTGGCTGTTATTAGAGAACTATTCTTTAATTATTCAAACAGTAAGTCTGAAGTGGGATATGCTGAAAATCATACGTGACTGAACCTTTGAAGTAATCAGCAAAAGAAATAATGCAAATTTTAGCTGAGGTTTTCTCAAGTGTTAAATTTCTGTTTTAAAATGAGAACAAGCAAAATTATGATGAACAAATTACATGAATACTGTCTGGTTTAGACTGTGCTTAACAGGTATGTTTCTTGTGTTCAGTTTACAGTTTGCAATTGCTGTATCACCTTGTATCATCTTAGGTTTAAAATCACCCCTGCTATCTATCCCCTGAGTCTCCCTTTGGGTCCTCAGAAGCAACTGCCACCTAGAAATTTGGGAGCTCAGCAATTCTTTCAGTGCACTTTTGATCCACTGGTGAACACTGTTATGTACTGTAAGATTGTCTAATGGTGCTGGTGCTACTGCCTCATCTGACAGATATTCAGGTTTCAAACCCTCTGTTTGTTTCTCTAGACCTACTGTGTTACCAAATTGTCCTTTCTCTGTGTTTATCAAATTATTCAAAATACTTGTAACTTTACAAATCTCACACTTTAATTTTTAAATATCTGCTTTGACATCATGCTGTGCTGGTGGATTACAAAGGTTTTTCCTGAATCTCTCAATGGGTTTCACCTGTGAAAGCTTTCTTCTATTGTGGGTAGGCTGGGCAAGGTCCCTTTCAGATGACCTGTTTTCCTAAATCATTCCACATGGGGAAGAAAGGCATGCCCCAGCTGGTGAATAGTCACTCCCAAGCACAGTTTCTGATCCATAACATAGAAGGAATCTCTGTATTATCCCATATATAATCTCAGGCTACTGCCACTCCTGGCACATTTCTCTTCCAAAACTTCCTTTCCTAAATTTGTACTATCTTTCTTCCACAATAATCCTTTCCATTAGTGGAAAATTCCCTTTGTTTTCACTTGAAAATTCTCACTTATGCAACATGACTTTATTAAAGCTGGTAAAAATTCAAAATTTAAGAGTGATATTATTTTGAAAGTGTTATAAATTGTGATCAAACTTTCTAGGAAGAACTCTTATTCTAAGTACATCCTTTGAAAGAGGAAAATAGCTTTTTGTAAATAAAACTTTAAGATTCATCTGTCTGCTCTTTAATTTGTCAAGGATTATACTGAGTATGTTCCTACTATGATTTCATACGGACATGTTTTTGCTGTAATGACAAAAGGCAATAAACTGCCTTATGAAGGACTTTGAGGGAAACATTTGAAGAGCTCATATCTCAATTTTGAAACTTTGTATTTTTCCTTTCAGTAATGCAAGAAGCTGGCCTGTGATGATGGATCCTTAGGGAGCTATCAAACAAACAAACGAATAAAGAACACGGGAAAAGCCAATAGTTTGCATATCATCAAACTCAGTGATCCTCGATTTATTACAACACTGGAAAACTGCATTGAGTTTGGCAATCCTGGAAGATTAATGACTAATGAAAGTGTAAATTACAGAAGGACCTGGAGGGGGCACAGTTAGCTAAAAAATGAAACTAGTGAGTATCAGATGTTATCACAGTTAAGTAAAATAGATTTGTTCCCCCCTTCCTTATTTTGAATCAAGTGAGTACTATACTAGTTGAAGCCCTCACTCCAGGCTAAAAGGTACTTCTCAGTACAATATAATACTCAGTTTAATTTATATATTTAATTGCTTTATGAGAATTGCCATTTCTTTTTCTCGTATTAGAATAGTATTATTTCTAAAAAGTAATGTTTTTATCTGTCTTTTCAAGAGTATAAATACCAGATTGCTAGACTGGAATCATTAAAGATTCTTGTGTTCTCTGTAGCATCTTTGTTGGAAGTAGTCTTATTACCTCCAAAGAGAAATAAATTAATGAAATACATTGTTACAACTCCAGCTATTTTTCAAAGGCTAACTGGACTACAAGTAAAGAGATGGATGGTTTATTTTCCATTATTGCTTTCTTGATTTTGACAATCTCATATGCTTATGGGGAAGATTGAACTTAGTTCAGACTTACCCAAAATGATTTCTGTGGCACTTTGTTGTTATTCCCCTTTTTGAAAATGGTAGCCTTAAACTACTGTTCTAAGCCTTTGGCAGCAGTAATAGTGACAGCATTTTAGTTGCTTTTTTGCAAATTTATGTTAGAGGAAAAAAAAATAAAGTACATTTCATGGATTCATTTTTCAATCAGCCAAATACTCTCATCTCTAGGTATTGCTCAATTAATATATTTATTGTTTACACATTGTAAATACACATTATCCATATGTGTTGTGGAGAACAGTCAATCAGTAAGAGAAATGCCAAGAAAGTCTTACTAATTCTTGTTATTTTGAAGTGCTACTGGAGAATATTGGAGAAGAAGTTGACCCTGTCCTAGAGTCACTTTTATCAGATATTTAAGCAGTCAGGGAGTATCTGCATTTGCCTTGGAGCCTGCACCATTGAGTCGGTTCCTGAACTTTACTTTTATATTACAACTAAGCTGGGAAATCCACATTATCTTGCTGTACCTTCTGTTAAGGTGAGAGTTTTTAAAATAAATGTGCAACTCTGTTTTCATTCTAAAATGATTCCTTGGCTAAAACCAGGGAAGAATTTCTGGCATTTGTTTATTCTTCCTCCCCTGCTAACACTGCTGGGTGAGTGGTATCATCTTACAATTGTTGACTTTTCTCATGTCTGATACTTCACTGTGCAATACTGTTAGTCTTTCATACAGTCAGGAATATTTTTAATTAATTATTTTTATCACCTTTCCCAGTCTGGATCCCTTGAGGCTATTTAGTCACTTTTTAAAATAAAAATATTTACAGGACTTAATATAATAGTCACCTCATATGCAAAATCTACATTAGGCTTTTTTATCTGTAGTGTAGTTAGGGACAGGGGAAGGTCTGGGTAGTCTAAGTTTAGCATAACTGTTAAATTAAAGATATTGCTAGTAATCATTTAAGTCAGAGCTTAGTATTGTGGTATCATATTTGAATGTACCTTTGAGGTAGCCTTTACTACCAAGGCAGTCTGTGTTCTATAAACCTAACTCTTTGACTTTAAATCTTATTATTTCGTATCTCAAAAAACCCCCTGTATGCCTGTGTGCCTAAATTAAAGTGAGTAATACATAAAATAATCTAATTTTGATTTAGACCCTTTCTGTCAGCAGAAATATGAAGATACAGAATCTGAATCCCAGCTGATAGTGTTCATTCCCAGGGAATGACTGGATTAAGTCCCTTTTGATGATTTTACTCAGTGAAGGCAGAGGAAGGCAGCCTCACAGAAAATTCCCTGTGAATTAATAATTCACTGTTTGTCTTGGGCTATCTTCACTCGTGAGACTTTTCTTACAACAGGCTCTGTATTGAGATTTTTTTTTTTATCAGGTTCTGTATTAAGATTTTTTAATCATTCTTTTCTCATGCAAACGATGTTACTTCTGTAGTTTGAAAAAAAGTTTACATTTTGTCCCATAGTCACCTTTACGTCAGTATTTTGTGCATAAATTGTATGTACATCCATTTAACTGATAAGGAACCATAACTTTGAAAGGACTTAATGCTAATAAAAAACCAGTAGTTAGTACATTAATAATATTTAAATGGTCTATTTGTTGTTAACTGAATGGAAGAAAACAGAAATAGATGAAACACAAGACTGAAAATGAGACACAGATCAAGCAACGTAACTTGCTCTCATTCTCATTCTTCTGTCAAAAGCTTTCCACTTTTTAATTATCATGGATCACATTTAGGTTTCAGCAAGATCACCATGCCTGAAATACAGGAATGAGCTTCTGAGTAGTTATCTGCCAAGGGATTGGTGGCCTAGGTAATTGGAAAAAAAGCCATAGCACCTTTCCATATCTCTGTTTCTACCTTGAAAAAAGTATTTGAAGTAGTTTGTGCTAATTCTTACACCACATTTCTAACCACCTGAATGGACTTCTCCTTATTTTAACTGAAGTGTTCAAGGTATTCAAACGTAAATCTTTATAAAAAATTAGACGGCCTCTTTCTTTGGATATATTTGTATTATGGCGTAATAAGGAAACTACTCTGTAGAATGGTAGACATATTTCAGGTAACTTTTAGAGATGGACTCTTGATTTTGGCCCTGGTA
The DNA here is from genome assembly GCA_013400975.1 of Atrichornis clamosus. Taxonomy (NCBI): domain Eukaryota; kingdom Metazoa; phylum Chordata; class Aves; order Passeriformes; family Menuridae; genus Atrichornis; species Atrichornis clamosus. The sequence goes on from WBMZ01005709.1 coordinate 5,571, forward strand.
TTCATAATGACTACCCCTCTCAAAAGGGACCCGTCACTTTCTCTGAAAATCATGTGTTACAAAGATGTAATTGCACTTAGATGGCTTTTAATGTAATTTTGTTCACAAAATGGTACATGCATTTAATGACTGATTTGGGGTAATTGACCTGAGAGTTTATTAGAGCAATGGAGCTCTAGATGATTTGTAATAGGTCTCCAGAGTGCACACCCTTTAAGTGATATTAATGGGAGGTTGTTCTCTTTCTGACACCTGTGGGTTGAAGAGTCTCAAGGATTATTTGACCTACTCACTTTATGCCAGTGTCTGTCGCTCCTGCTTTGAAAAGGACAAGCTGCTCTTTTAGTCTGATGGTGAATCTCCTGAAATGTGAAAGACTGGTCAGTAATTAAAAATAATTTGCAGTTAGATATGATATATATATTAAATGGCACATACATACTGTCAATAAAAGGAACATAGAGGATAAGAATAGAAAAATAAGTTTTATATAATTATATTACTTAAGCGTCTTTTTTTGTGTTTTATTTTCATTTTATTTAGCAATTATAAGCATTGAAAAAGAATGAAATAAATACATAACAAGCAGGTATGGCAAAACTGAGGTAGGTGATAACAAATTTTCTAAACATCATTTAAACCAAAGCGAAGCTTATGTTACTCTTATAGTGAACACTGAAAATTTTACTGTAATGTATTCCAAGTTCTAAGAGCACATCAAAATGAACTGTAACCACTCATTTAAGAAGCAACTTATATTTTTCACTTAAGGTGCTAAATGTGTTTATATCCAAGGGCAGTCATATGGACAAGGGGTAATGGCTTTCAACTGACAGAGGGCAGGTTTGGATTAGGTACTGGGTAGCAGATGTGAGGGTGGTGAGGCACAGGCTGCCCAGAGAAGCTGTGGCTGATCCATCCCTGGAAGTGTTCAGGGCCAGGTTGGATGGGGCTCTGAGCAACCTTCTCTAGTGGAAGGTGTCCCTGACCACAGCAGGGAATTGGAATGAGATGATCTTTAAGGTCCCTTCTAACCCAAACCATTTATGATTCTATAATTTTTTGTATAGAATTTCTCAAAATCAAACACTTGTACAAATTCCATTAATTTCTACTAATTTTTAAAACAATATTTCTTTATAAATGCATTTTAAGCATGTCATCTGTAAAACAGTATTTACATTTGCTTGGAGTTATTTCTTTCAGTGTAACATGGACGCATTTAAAAGATTAGTAACGTTTGAAATTTTTATATTGGAGAGTACATAGATGTGAATTCTTTCAAGAGCTGACAGTAATAATCAAGGGACACTGTTCTCCCCTTCCAAGGGACTTGAATTTAAAAATTCAGGCCATTAAATAAATTTTGAGATAAAGAATATTGAGAAAAAGATGAGACATTTAATAGGCTGATATTTCTTTTTCATATTTAGACTTGCATTTTAGAAAGAGGTTACAAAATGTATGGTTTGCTGACACATGTCCAGTTTTTTTCCTTCAACATTTTGGGATTTCAAGGATGGGTCTAAAAATCTCATCATTACCATTGTTCATTCCCCAAGTCAAGAATGCAGATGACTCTTTAAATGAGCTCATATCTTAGTTTTTTTAATTCCTTAAATTAATGTATAACTGCAAATCAGACACTTAGAGAATAAGGTTTTAGTAGTTCTATAGAAGCTTTTGGGACTAATGCAAGAGTTCAGATGAATGTATTGATTTATTGCATGACTTACTAAAGCCATTAGATTTAATTTATTTAGTCCTGAGAACTAGAGTTCCCATTGTAGATTAATGAGAAGGAGTGGAAATTTCTGTTGACTTGAAGAACAGGTTTGGACAATCCCTTTTCCTGATCCACATACCTGGCTTCCTCCAAAATCATGGAATGAAATTTGTCAACTAGAAGATTTGCCAGACTTCACAAATATTGGTAAGGATTGTACATGACTGAAGGATGGATGGAAGTTGGCATATGACAGCTTGGTATGTTAACAGACCTGTTTGCTTGTATTCATGAGTTATTATCACACTGGAAATATTTATTCCGGGAAAAGAAAGTGCTGTCATTTTACATGGTATGTTCTTACGTGCAGGAATGTAAATATTTATGCAAATGGTGTGTAGTAGTAAATCACTGCCAGTTTGTTAAGAGGATTCTGAATAGCAAGTCATGATTTGGATGGAAATAAGGCCACAAAACTAGGAGTGGTGAAGTGAAATTTGCTAAACTAGAAGCAACCACGGTCCCTTGTCAGACTATACATTTGTTTACTGTGCTTTGGAGATGCCTTTTTATGCTATTATGTAGCATGCTACTTTCCTGGATAAGTGTAAAACCACCAATTTTTGCCATGTAGACAAACTAGAATGGGATTCAGGAGACCTGTGATTCCCTATTCTCATAGTGGCCTGACCTATGCACTGATGACTTTATCTAACTGCATCACTACTTCCTTAAAATCAAAACTGTTTAGATTCATTTTACTCCTCATTCAAGTACTTGCTTCATATTTAACTGCTTTTTATATTTTATCACACTGCCCTCTTCAGCTTTCTTGATGTGCAATGTATTCATTATACATATTCCTCCTGAAACAAATAATTTAAAAATTCTGTGTATCTGACCATAAGCACTTTCATGTCCAGATAACACTGTCCACTTTTGCTGCTTCATTGAACCACTTTTCTGTTAACTTAAATGCTGAAAATTTATCAACAATATTCAGTAAAATGACCCAAAACTGCTCACACCATTTCAGAAAAAGATTGTGTTTTAATTGTTGTAACTATTAAGGCTTTAGAAATCCTTTCTATTTAAAGAAATGGGCTGAAGTATGCAGGGAGAGAAAGAATGGATTTTTGGTTGGAAATGCTTGTCAGTGGACAATGAGAGACATTAAAGGAACTACGCAGTTCTAGCTCCTTCACCAGATTGCAGGAAGTGAGCAAATAGTGAAAATTCTTTGGGCATTTACAAGAAAAGATATAGCAAGTTGAGGGCTTTGGTTCTTCTTTGGTAAATAGACACTTGGAAAATGAACAGAGAAACAATAGCATTGGAAAAAAGAGATTGAGGGAGGAGACTTCTTCATTATGCATACTGGGATTATACCTTTTTTAAGTCAATACCTAAAATAAGTGAAAGGTGCTGGCTTTCAGAAGTAAAGATTCAAGATGCATGGGATAGCTATGTGTGCATTCACACAACCGAACTGGAGTAAACAGAAAGTCTTTCCTTTAAGTGGTGTTCAATAAAGTGAGATCTATAGAGTCACAGCATCTGTTAACTGAAACAGAATCTCATCAACAGTAACACTGAAGCTAAGAGCAGTTACTGAACCTTGCAGGCTAAAGCAAAAGGAACGGCATCATCTCTCACTGTACATTTTGCTTGTTGGGTGAAAGCATTTTGCATCACCTATGTAGCTTTAATACTCGTGCTTTCAGGTGGATACTCAAGACGACTCTGTTCTGCAGGCTCATACAAAGTTACCACACAACAACTGCTGTTCCCACCCTGAAAGCTGCAACAACAACAACATAACAGCTGGATTGGTCATAGGCCAGTTACAAACCCAGCCTCCTGGTGCATTTGTTTGACTTTAGTTTTCTGATTCTTGTTTTCCTGCCATCACTTTCTGCATTCAGCTGCAACTTAACTCATGGTTACCATGTCATACTGTAATGGGATTGTCACTGATTACGTGTTATCATTGTAACATTAAGGACTGGCACTAGAATACAGTTCTTACAGGAAGAGGGAGGTAGAATGCATGGCTCACATTTCCCCCAGGTCATTTCTACTTCACTTTCTATGGACAAACTTGAACTTAGAGTAATTTTTAAGTCTTTAAAAGATAATTACCCAAAATTCTCTGCTATAAGAGAAGCTTCTTAGATAAACATATATTTAAAGGTGTTTCTTTTTTAAAAAAGTAAGGACGTCAATATCATTCCTGTAACTTAAGAATAAACACTTCATGGATTGATGTGTCAAGTTAAAAGATAATTTATTCTCAAGATAGGGAATTCACAAATGCTTTAAAGAATGTTGAAATACATGTTTTCAGGAGCCCTAGCATGAGAATTTTCCTACAGAGTGTTGAGACAAGTCAGGGGAGTTCCAAAAGCTGCTGTTCATTTGCTGCATCTGACAAAGTATGTACAAAACTTTCACCTTACTGAAAAAGGTCTCTGTGCATTTTAAAAACCAAAAGTATTTGCAAGCATGTGTTTTTATTCTACAATAGTCTCTCATAAAGAAAAATAAAAGAGTTAATAAGATTTCAAAAGAACCCCAGCAAGTTTGAAATTATAATGAAAAAACTTTTAAAAACAGTAGGCCCTTAGCTTTTATTGTTTCAGCTCCACCCCAAAATCCCCAGAGCTCCTCCTTGAGACTGTCTTACAAACCTTATCACCTGCTATTTTTACTGGATGTCATTATCTGTGACCATTTTGTCTGATCAAGGAAGATAATTTGATGGTAAGCAGGAGTGTAGATAATGCAGGTGCCTAAAGCTATTACTGTAGACACACCAATCCATTTTGTTCTCTGAAAAGTATTTTGAAGCAGAATTTGTTCAGATTTGAGTCTGTCTAGGTATAAGGGTTTAACACAGATCAGAGTACTCACAGTTGGGAATCTTTATTCCAAAAAAGTCAACTTGTTAAAACCCAGAATATAAGTATTTGCTTAGACTTTTTTCACCCACTCTCAGGGTAGTCTGACTACTCTTAGTCCCCACCCAACGACACAAGCAAAGCACACTTTGAAAGACAGGTCATAACTGCCTATGCTCACTCCTCTGCTCCAGAGAGCCCATAAGAGAAATTCTCTACTTCCTCACACAACTGCTTAGCTTTATATTCACACTCGGATAAAGATAGGAATGTCTGCACCAAATTCACAGAAACTTTTAGAGTCGGACCTCACACTTCACTTGCTCCAGCCTTATTCTGACTGGCAGCTGAGCCTTCTGGATGCTGGGCAGATGGATCATCATGGAGGGGCAGCGGTGCTGGGAACTGATGTCTGGAGACAAAGTAGTCCACGAGCCGCTGCCTTGTTGCCACGACTTCTTCCTCAAAAGAGTTTATTGTGCATCTGCCGACTTTGCGCTTGAATCAAAGCAAGAGATTGGGCCTTTCAATGGAGCAGCTGAACTGTCTAGTTCAGCTACATTCAACCCCCCTGCTCAGGCTGTCAGTGCTTCACTGTGGCAAACGTGCCCCTGATCAGGCCCTCTGAACTATTGGTGACAGTGTCCTTGTGGTCAGGTGTCCCCACACTTGGGGCTGCTGCTTCAAGATTTTTATATATTGTCCTTAGAAATAAAATCTTATTATGGCCAAGACCCCTTTTGTACCTGGAAACACTGCTCTAAATCATTCACAATTCAGGTTAGATAAAATCAGCTTCTCACTCTTAGTCCACCTTTTAAACTATCAAGCTGCTCCCATTGTGCCACATGATCCTAGTTTTATGTAGTTTACTCTGGTGCACAGGGACCTTAAATACTTAACCTTGACAGTCACCAGGTATATATTCAATACAGAATGTTATTAGCAAAGCAAAGATCTTGTGCAAACCCACCAAGTGAGATGCAGAACCTTTACTGTGCCTCATCAAGGAACCTGGTTCACATGTTTCTTACTATCCATAGGATTAGGGCTCATATATCAAGGATCAGCTGATCTTGACCAACTGAGCAGCTCAGTTGTGTGCTTTTTTTATATGTCAACACTCTGGCATGAAACCCTAGAAAGTGGGGAGGAGTAAAACCAGGTAACTGGAAAACATTTGAAGTGGGCTTTAAAGTTTAAAAGATTAATTAGGCTGATTTATATGTAAAACTGGACATGTGAAGCAATAATCTGGTCAAATTTTGTCTTTTCACATATGTTGTTCATCCCTCATGAAAATGAACTGCTCAGTGTTGAGCTTCCTGGCCTGATTATTGCATCCAATATAATTATTTTTTTCTGCTGTAATGAGTTAGTGGAAAAACATTTCTAAAGGAAACAGGTTTGCATTCAAGACCCCAGACAATAAACTACTCTGAAAAGTGCTTAGGTGCAGATTTCTTAGCCAATAATGCACATAAATTACTGCTTCAGAATAAGTCACAATCATTCCTGGCTGATGCTTGGAAATCTTAGAAGTTCTTGTTTATATTCTAGCTCTGAATCTTACATTAAGATTGTTTGGTTAACACTTACAATGAAGGTTCTCAGCCGTGTCATCTCCAGCATGTAGTATTCCTCCATTGTCAGGTCATCAAAGTGCTTAGGAAGGGATAAAAAGCCACAGGTGTAACGTTTGGTGTGTTCCTCCCTGCAATATAAACCCAGAATAAGAACAGATATTAAACCCATGAAAGTAACATTTCAGCAGATGAAGAAATCTGAACAAACAGGTCTCTTCAGTACTATTACTGTCTACCAGCAGGAAATGTATCATACAGAAAACATGTGAAAGATTTTAGTGGGTCTCAGATAAAAGCTAGTTGAATGATTTCAAGGTTACTGGGTAAGATAAGCTTCCAGTTTTGTGAACTGCCATGGAGGAAAGCAAAAACATCCCCTTAGTTTGTTGTAAAATTACCAAAGAAGTTTGGAGAGATACTTAAGAGCATTGTTACATCCGCGCTTACCATGGGTCATCATTTGGTTCCCAGCCCTCCAGCTCTAACAAGCAAAAGAAACATTTTGCCACATCTGGTTCATTTGCATTTGGACAGTGGACGAAGCCAGCCTTTGCCATCTGCAGGGGACAGTTTAAGAAAGTTTAGAGCCTTATCCCACACACTACTCATGTTTACAGCAGCAAACATATTTCTGAAGAGCTTGCAAATAACACCTATCTGGCATAGATGGGGCTGAAAAAGAAGTTTTAAGTGTGAGGCCTGCAAGCAGGTAAATAAGGAATTTAAGTAAAGAACCAGGGACTAGGCTACAACTAGTGAACAGATTTCAGCACAGCTGTGGTATCTGCAGGCTACTGGAGTAGGTTTGTTGTACCAGGTAACATCCAGTAGCTGCCATAAGACAGGCATTTCTGCAGCAGTGAATGAGATCTGCCACAGTCAAGACTTTAAAAAATATTTCAGAGGAAAAGGTAATGCCATGCTCATAGAAAACCTTTATTTAGAAATTATGTGAGTAAAATGCTGCATCTTGAACTTCTATGTTTTGCTGTTGCTTTAGAATCACATCTGGTCAGGACACTAAAAATTAAGCTTGTTTCAATTATCAAATAACTTCTCAGATAACTCTTGAAGTATAACTCACCTGAGATTCAGCCTGGAAGTGTCACGTGTGTACCAAAACAGAAGTCAGGTGGATTTTTTTTTTTTAAAATAATTTCCATTTCTGTATTTGAAGAGGTGATCATTCACCTACTTCCTCCTTCCCACTGGATGCATACTTGTTTAGTCTAATGTAGGCTGCTTTGTCTTGAATAGAAATTTGCAATCAGAAAGGCTACGTAATACAATAAATTAATTTTTAAATGACAGGAGCAAAAAGATAACAAGAACAAGAAGCTATATTAAAATCTCTAGCTAGGCTAGTGGACTGAACATGAAAAAGCCAGTTACCCTACTACAGTATTTCTGAGCAGGGAACAGAGGAAAGTCGGTGTATTTAACTTTGCATCTTCTTTAGATTTAGTGGACTCCTCTTGAACACAAATATACTTAACAATGACTTCACATTCAGGCACAGTATATAAAAAATAACACACAGGCAAAATAACCATGTTCAGACTTACATTCTCTGGAGTGCAGGGGCAGTTCTCCTGGAAAGGCCAGTTGGTGAAGGTTTTTAAACGGTTCTCATATTCATACATCTCCTTAAAGTCAGTTAAGAGCTTGGAAGCTGAACGAAGCTCTTCCAAGAGTAGCTCCATCTCTAAAGCCTACAATTAGAGCAGCCCAGAGCCTCCCTCCTGCTCTCACATTTAAGGCATTTACTGATCGGTGACACAATGCACCTGGAAAGCAGGGGCAGCTCGAAAGGAGGCAAAACACAGGTGAGTTTATGAGCTGGACAATCAAGAGAAATGAAACTACCAGAATTTTTTCCCCCTTGTGTCCTTGGTCACACCTGTATATTTTTTAACTGAAGGCACCTATGCTAATTGCAGATTTTATAATTGAAATATCAAAACCTGCAAGTTAAACACTCTAGTTACAGTGACTTTGCATATAAAATTTTAAAAAATATTATCCTGACTGTGACCAAAGGGGTTGAATTAATAAAGCTATTTTAATCCTTTAGTGTTTCTTGAATTTCATATTCAGAGATTAATTCTTAGGATTTTCTTTGCAAATGCTGTTGCATTTCTTTAAAGAGGAGGTGGTTATTTTATAATATTCTAAATATTCTATTTAAAATATTTTAGAGCATGTCCAGAGATAGAATGAATGGTAATATTTAAAAGATGTATATCTGTAAGGGTTTAGAGGATCAAAGCATTAAGCTGCCATTTTACAAATTGTCTCTTATTTTGGTACAGAGTCCAGTTAATTTCACCAGGAAGTTTAAACACCAGTGTCTTCAAGACTGCTGCATGCAGCAGCTTTCTAAGCCAAGATCTGAACACCTTTAAAGGTGTTGCATTGCGAGACTTGAAAATTTAAGTCTTCTCCATAATACAGATGGAGTAAGTGCAGCAAATAATTCAGCACACTGGTCTGTTCAGATGTGGTGACAGTAATGAGATTAAAGAACATTTGCATAGGACTTCCAATGTCAGCTCTTAGAGCATCTTTTTTGCCTAGATCTACACATGCTAAATCATTGATTCCTCTGGGACTGGACTTGTATCTAATTTTATATGCAGGAATACTGTCCTTGACATTTATATTCAGATGTTTATAGAGTAATATGTGTAACACAAAGATAGGACACTTTAATTCCATTTTTCCTTTTTTTTTTTTTTTTTTTTTTGAGATAATACCAATGGTGCCGGAATTTAACAACCTGGGCCCTCCAACCACTGATATTTACAGTTTTTCCTGGTGCCAACTCCATGGCAGCCCTTCTTAAGTTTGCTGATGATCAGGTATTTTAATATCTTTTTTAATATAGGTTATGTGTGTATGTGTGTACATGTATTTGTATGAAGCAAGGAACTTTATTTTATAACTAAAAGTTAAAATGCCAAAGTAAATTCAAAACCTGTTTTTAACTGCCCCAAAAGCATGTTAAAATTGATCTCGTAGTTCTCTTTACCAGAAAGTACTAATTAATGCAAGTAGATTTTTTCAGGAATGAGTAATTTGTCTATTGTTTCACAAACCCCGTAAATTGCATATTTTGGCATATTTTATAATCTTGTGATGTCATGATCTATTTAACTAATTAGTTTGTGCAAATTCAAATGGAAAATGGAAAAATGGAACAAAACCACAGTGGTTTAAATGTTTATTGTAAGCAATCTTATCTGAAAATGCTACTTTTTTTCTATTATGCATTATGTGTAATATATTACTTTATTAAAAACACCATAGTAATATAGGACCTTGGAATCTTGGGTGATATTTACACATCAGACTAAAATAGATTTTTTTTTTGCCTTGACTCTGTTATTATGGCATTTAAAACAACAAGAAAAAAATTTCCAACAGCCCAAATCAGTTCCTATGTAGAAAAGTACTGTTACAATACTAGAAAGTTGCTGTTTCCACGTAAGATGTATTTCTTGCATTTCCTGACTATCATTCTGTCAGAACTCTGTGCTGTTGAGAATGACAGATAAACTTCAAGTCTCCAGCCACAAGCTGCAAAGGTATCCTGCATTTTACAGTAGGTTGTCTACATCCTTCAAGGCAATAATGGTTTCAGGAGTGTTCTGAAACTGTCAGAATTTTATAGTTCCAGATTAGACGGATGTGTAGTTGGAGCTTTGCACTGGAAGATAGATAAGAGGTTCAAGTTGAGTGGAAGGACATGAAAGAAAATATTTAATTGTATTTTAAGCTATACCATACATTAAATATCTGATATCCAATATCTGATCCTGACTTTTCCAACAGCTGTAGAAACACTGTGAATAATGTTTCAACTTTGTAAGTCAGTTAAAGCAGACCCTGATGAATGTGTATATATTAACTGTTGGGGAAAAAACCCTCACAAATTAAATAGCTGTCTTCAACTGCAACAAAACTAGTTTTGGTTACTGGCAATAGTAAATTTAATCTTTATTTTATTGCTCATCTCCTACTTCATCAATTGAAATTTGTGGTATGGCATTAACGATACCTCTCTCCATGTGTTTTGGGTTTTTTTGTAAGTATTAGCCACTGTTTTTATAATTAGATATCTGTTTGCAATCATATTGTACATGATTTTATGATTTTTCTATAGTTAATGTAGATTATCTACATGAGGTTATATTTTGCTAAATGGTCTAAACTGAAAACCAAACCAAAAGTTCCCAGATGATGTTTTTGTGTCAAGGCCAGAAATCTATCTCGGTAAGGGTAAAGAAAAGCTAAAATATTTTGCGAGCATATTTTATAATGCACTGGTGTAAAAAGAAGTCTGGGTGCATGGTCTCATATGTGTAGTTGTATGTCACGTATATATGACTATATAGCTTTAAAAAGAAAATAATTGTTTTGTGGGTTTAAAAGACTATTTAGAACTGATGCTCATGACCACTTAAGGACTTCCTGTTGAAGGCCTTTGTATGTCAAGAAAATGTTACCCCTGAGTCACAGAGTTTGTGACCAGGATTAAAACCAGCCTTGATTCAGCCGTGTAAATCTGGCAGATGACATTTCCTTCCCTGTTTGCAGAGATAGGCAGGTGGAATCTGCCTGCAATTCATGGCACTTCTTTATGTTCCAGCTTCCTAAGCAGCCCACCATAGCCAAAATCTGTTGAAGTTATGGGCAGGAAGAGGGGTGTTATTTTCAAACCACTGTCAGCCCGGAGTGATTTTGGTTATCAGTGCGGTTGATAGGCAAACTCAAGCAATAATGTGGTTAATAGGCAAGAGATTCAAGCACCTTCATGGAGGGGTGTGTTTCTTTCCTGAAGGAGAGCGGTTGTGAGGGGGGTGTCCTCCTGTTATATGACCAGAGGTTCTGAACAAATAGCAAATATAGTTCCTAGCAGGGAGGAATTTTCTTTTTTTTTTTTTCTGAAAGACAGTAATTTGTATGTAGTAAACATTTCTTGGTACTTTTTTGGATGGTTTTGCTTCATCCCAGTTCTCAGTGTATCACCCACTCTTGCAATTCTGTGAATAATTTATCTGTTATCCCTCGTAATTTCTTTTTATGCACCTGAGTCCAGCTTTTCCCAGCCTCAAGACCTGAAGCCTGTTTGATTTTATTTTCTAAAAAAAAATAAAATTGTGAGCTCTTCAACAGCATACGTTTATTTTAGAAAGATACCAAACAAGTAGAGATAATTTTGGAAAAGTTTTCCATAAACTTGTATTCAGGGAGTTTCAGCTGCATTACTATGGAAATTTTTGGTGCTATTATTCTTCAAAAGCAGCAATGGCTGGGTGACTTGAGGGCTGATTATTAAAGTATTTGAAGAGCTGGAGATCAAATGGTTCAAGCATGAACTAGCAGAAGTAATTAACAGCTTTTAAACTTTCCAGTGAGAATTCTGGATGCCTTCCAAGTAAATTACAGTGATACTGATATGGCTGCCCAGGGAAGTGCCAGGCTGCTGCTCAGATCACTGTCCTGCTTTCCTTCAGGAGGTGCCAGCTGATGCTCTTCACTATGTGACTGAGGAATGAAATTATGGTGCCAGAGGCACTGACAACTGGGATTGCCTCCCAGAATAACAGAATAACCAAGAGCTTATTTTTTTTTTAGAAAATAGATGTATCTTTACTGACATTGATGTGTGTCTCAGTGTTTACTCTGTCACTAGTTGCTTTCGAGGCTTAATCTCACCTTCTATCAGGACTTGTTTCAGTGACTTCTAAGAAAGGAAATGTAAGGCCCACCCAATTACCACCAGGGCAATGGACTCTGCTCTGTGTGAGTCAGCACACCCAGGGGACAATAAGTGAGAAACATAGCCCAGTGAAGTTAAAGGCATTATCAAATAGGTGTAAGAGAAATAGTTCATAATTGGTGCTGGAGGTAGAAAGGCCACAGTAATCAGCTTGATTTATCACACAGGAGTTATGTTAGTCATCAGCAAAACACCTTCTGTGGGCCCAGATGGGGCTGCAGCCCTGTACACTTCGTGTCTCATTTTAAGGGAATTTTCAACCCCTGTCAGAAATTTTTCAGGAATTATTTACACAAAGCCAATTTTGATTTGAGGGCAAGAGGATGGACCAAAGGAATGTGTGAGGCACAGTCAGCCCTGGTATTACCTTTTATATCTTAGTTTACACACTGTATTCATCACACTAGGAAAGCCTGTAGTGGTTTTGAGGTACAGCATGGGGGCTGATTGGCTGTTTCTGTATCATCTTTTCAGTCTAGAGGACCTTTCCCCACGCTTCTTCCAGTCTGTAAGTCAGGTACAATCTAGCAATACCATAGTTCAGGAGAAAGAAACCAAAAAAAGAAAGGACACATCTATAGGTAACTGGATTTTGTTAGTTCTAAGAGAACAACTTTTATTGCAGTAATATAGGGAATTCTGCTGCTTCAGAGTAAGGCACTTGCAGCAATGTCACAGGATTTTAAACAAGAACAGCAAAGAGCATTTACAGTTAGTGAAACTCAGAAGTGCTCTGGGAAGACCACATTTCTGAGGAAGGCTGGTCAGAATTTTCCAGTATGGGCAGCTTTCCCCATAAGAGGCTATGGACCTTTTCCCTGAGCAATCTAATGACTACAGCGTCAGACAGAAGATCACAGAAACTTTCCATGAAATCCCCTGATCCATTACTCTTGTTTTCAGTATTGTTGTATCTGAACTAGCTAGAAGTTTTTAACATCTATCAAACAGAATATTTATTTTGGTTTTTAATTGTTTAAGCAAGCCTGTTAAAAGTATTTTGACATCTTCCTTTCCCAAATTTCTTTAAGGGGCTTGTAGTGATGCCTGCTGAACTGAAAGAAGTGGCAAACAGCATTCTGAAAAGCCAAACTCCAGGACTATGGATAAGTAAGTCTTACCCAAGCCTCAAGCCTCTGAGTCAGTGCTGTGACTGACTCCCTTAACAGCCTGAAGCTCTTACAGGTGAGCTCACAGAGGTTTGTTCAGTGCCACTTGTATTTTGTCTGTTGATGCCAAGCGATATCTCCATGAGTGACCAATTACTTGCACTCAGAGCCCTTTGCTCCCTTTAGGAAGCCTTTAGGAAGCACTCTCCTTTTCTCCACGTACCCCACACCTCACAGAGACTAAACCACACCTCTAAGTCAGACTGCATGGCAAAATTGGCCTTCAGAAGTGAATTACCTCAGGCCTCTTCAACTGCATATAGATCTGGTGGTGGTAATTAAGCTAATTAAAGAGAACTTAGGAAAATACCGTTGAATTGCTTTTCCAGCAAGTAAACCTAAATTAGCAAAACAATTTAACACAAAATGCTGTGTTAAAGTAAAATACCAGTCTTTCTGGAGAAGAAAACTGGATGAGTGAGGGAGAACCAGTGGGGTTCCTTCACTGGAAAAAGTGCAGAGTCCCCAGACACACTTTAAATACCTATCTAGAGTCTCAGCACCAGTGCCTCAGTTCAGTGGAAGAAAACCCATCTCACATCAGGTTGCCTATTCTATTCCTGTTGTAGAAACTGTTCTCAAGATGGACAAAAGATCTAAGAACAAAAATCTTAAGTAAATGAAAAACAAACAAAACTAAACCCAAAATAAAAAGAAGCATGTCAAAATACTCTGGCCAAGCCAAGACTGTTTCCTTTTTCTTTTTTTAACGGAGATGAAAAGGCTGATTTTATTCTTTACTGCAGGTATGGCTAAAGCTGTGTAAGAGAGCAGACACAGCACAGCCACCAAGTTACGCAAGACCAGCGAGAAGAGGGATCCTGTCACCTACAGGCCATTCCACCACCTCTGTCACCGTCGTGACTCTCCCTCAGACGCCACACGAACGCTGGGTCACACAGGGTGTGGTGTTACTGTGTCAGCTTAACTCACAACCCAGCACAGTCTGTGGAGGTAGGTGCATTTTCCAGATCACTGATAAGGAATGCATGTCAGTCCTGAAATACCACTTAAAAAAAGAAATCAAAGTGAGTTTTTTTACAGTGTTGCATTTGAGACAGAACACTAAAATACAAAAGTTCACAATAAAACCTTATAAAAGCCAACAAAGATATCTGCTCCTTGAATAATTTTTTTATTTTCTGAAGGCTCCTTATGTATAAGGAACATACATAAAATGAACACAACACTGTTGACAATGAACAAAACAGCATTTGATAATTTCCAGCTTTATAAAATTTTAAAAAATGATTTAGTTATAACAAAAAACCGATAGCTCAGCAAGTTATCTTATTGGACCATTATCACATTTTAAACCATAGACTCAGTTGTTAATGGGGAGAGGAAACAAATAAAAAAAAAATTAAAAAAAAAATCACACTGCATCTAGCAACTACAACATTTTCTAAGCATAATCACAGCGGATTGAGTGCAATGTGATTTACATCAGAATTCACATGGGATGTCACACAGTGACAGCATTGTAATATACAAGTAACATTTATGCCCTCCAACAAATACAAGTTAAATGAGACTGGGTTCAAGCAAAATGGAATGTTGAAGCCAAGAAGAAATGTAGTGGAATTCAGATTGTCTGTAACATGACTCAAAAGCGTACATTGGAATCATCTGGAATTCAATACTGGCAGAAACATACAGAAGTCACAGCTGTTACACTGCTCTGTTACATTTGCAATAAATACTAGAAAATAAAAGTAAACAACCTATAATCCATGAAAAATACAGTACCTACCTTCAATGACCATATTTTTCCCTTGTCTGAAGATGGTCTTGGAAGGAAGTTAACTATTTTCCTACAGAGGCAGTGTATTAAGCTATAACCATATTCCAACTAATACAATAGTAAATATACTACCCGAAATACAGAAATCTTCATTTGAAAAGAACTAAGAGAAATAAGCTTAAAAAAAATGATTTGACAAAACATCAGTTCAACCGCATAATGACCCCCTTATACATGACAGAATTAACAGAAAAGAAAAACTAAGTCAGTCAGTTTAATGCATAAAAAACGTAGATTGTTTAAACTTAGATCCTCAGAAGGTATCCAGTAAGTTGTGTCTCTTTGACCTAGCACGGGCACTATGCAAAAATGTCATCCAGGAGCTTTACACTGCAGAAATTCAGCAATCTGAAGCTAACAACAGTGTGTTTGCTACTTAGGGTTCAACAGTAAACATGTTTAAAGACAAAAAAAGAAAACCTGAGTTCAGAACATCAAAAGGCTGTGTGCCTGAACTCTGGGTTTTGGCTTCTTCACTGAAGAAACTGCACCCTTCTTTGAAATGGACCCTTAATACTGTTTCCTGATACTGCATTAGGAAGAAATACTGGCACCCAACTGGTATCTCTCAAATACGCGAGCTGCTCTCAGTAAAAGCTAAACTGACCAATGAAGCTTCAGAGGTAAAGGGCCACAGGAAACACGTTAGCTTGAAATGGAATGAAGATACCCACTGGCTCTCATTAAAGGCGTTAGGATTAGTGTTTTTAGCAGCTACACTGGCACCAAGCAGACCGAAACTTTAAAACTTACGGCACGTAGTCAAAATACAGCTTTTACCTGGCATACACAGAAAACAGACGAACTGGATGTTTTCAAAAAAACCTACTACCATGCTTAGGACTGGTACTACAGAATCAACTTGCACTCCTCACAAACTCACAATTTTTTTTTAAGGAAATGGGTACAAGAAGAACTAACTCATGTCTGGCAATATATGCCTATCAGCACAATCTCATCTAGGACAGCTCGTCCCAGCAAGTTAAGGCCCAGATTTTCAGTCTATTCTTCCAAATGACACATACCATGGTTCTACCACATCTGCTTTTTAATAATCTAATTTAAATACCAAAATTGTAAAAAAATATCATAGAAATGAACTCCTTTATACTGGAAGTAGAAATCTTCTTACATACTCTTTAGTGCCGGAAATGGCTGGTGTTACAATGTCTGATATCAAGGCATTGCAGAAACAGATTTGATCCGCTATTACAGTATCGCAAATACCCTACCAGTACAACACATACAGAGCATAATTTAACCCTTGTGTCCAGGTTCAGTAATTAGCATCTTGCACCTTGGTTTGCTTTAACATGAAGAGAAGAAAACAGTCCAAAATAACCGTTTAAAAAAATGGAGAAATTCCTGTATGGATTCTCTTGTTAAAAGAGTTTGCACAAATTCACAGCCACAATTCTTCAGTAGTTTATGCTGCAAGTGGCACACAATACATGTTTAGCGTCTGTAAGAAAGAACCAGAAATAGCTCAATAATTCCAACGTCAGGGATTTCCCCAAGCTAACACTAATTCTACTGCATTTTGCATTTTCCTACTAATATCAAGGAACAAACATCAAATAAATCTTAGATGGGAAAAACATCATCAAACTGACCCTCGACAGAAGTAATACTTTGCAGAGTATATGGCAACAGCCTGCCTTCTTACACAGGAGGTTTGGAATGCTGGTGTGCAGCTTAACACATGTTCTAAGAATTTAAGCAGTGGTTAGGTTTTGGGTTAGTTTTTAAAAATTTAAGCCAGCACAATGGTTTCCAGTCATATCCTGCTGTAAGATTTAACACTTTAAGTCACCACGGTGCAGAATAATCAGCACAGAATCTATATATATATATACACACACATCTATGCACACATTTACATGTACGCATAGCTGTATATATCTATATAGCTCTATATATACACAGATACATACATGTGCTACTCAAGACTCATGTGGCACTAAAAGCTTCCTCATTTCCTTGCAGAGGTATGAGTTTCAGCTCTAACATCTGGGTTCTGTCTAAGTGTCCTAATGGAATGGCATTTTCCCAAATGAAAAGATCATACACTGTACTCTTTCTTTCTTAAGCAAGCAGTGCTCCCTACAGAGCACACTGACCCTGGCCTTTATTTCTCATATTTAGTGTTTCCTAAACGCCGATCACTCGGGTTTAGAAGTTGCACTGGGTAACCCTGACTGATGTGACAGAGAAAAGCAGAAGTTAATGCAGGCAGGAAGGAATAGCGTGTCCTTGTGTAAGTAGTGCAAGCCACTGCGTGTCCTCTGAGCAATGTGCACACAGCGACACAGTGCAGACTCAAAGCCATACAGCAACATAGGAACCACAGTGATTACCAGGATTAGGTCAAAACTGGATGTCAAGCACAATTTTGTCTTCATAGAGGGCAATCACCAGCATGATGGCAAATCCAAGCAGCAGGCCTAGGTTCTGAAGAATGAACTGCCCCACGGGACAATAACCATGCTCTTCATTATCTCCATCTCCATGAAGCATTTCTGGAAGCTAAAAGATAAAAAAACAATTTAGAAAGTTACTTCACTTCTATTCCATTTATATATGGACAAGTTTACACGATGATATTGTCAAGAATAAACACTCCACAGTTTGGTTATAAAACCAATACACTGAGACATAGCTTAAACTCTACCTAACCACTACATTCAATAAAAACATGGTCACATGATGTATTTACAAAACAAACTAAAAATGCCTTTTGTCTGGACTTTTTTTCTTACTTTTACACCCATCTAATTGAACACTAAGTTCCTCAAGACAAGGAGCAGCTCAGCATTCCTCAAGTTCTGCTCCTTTGAGTTCTTTTCCTCAATTAAAATTGTCATGCTCAAATAAACATATGGCTTTGATTAATTCAGCCATTCATTTGTCACGTTAGATGCTTACATATATTCACATACACAACTCTTTTAAATACGGGAATAATAGCTACAAGCAATTCAAGAGAAATTGTATGTGAAGAATAAACCTGAACACCGGACTGAAGCGCAGCAGCCACGGAAGTCCCAGGAATTAGGCAGAGAAATGCCAAAAAGCCCCAGCACCCTCCCAGCCGTACCATGTCCACCAGGGCCACGTAGAGGAACATGCCGGCGGTGACGGCGAAGATCCAGAGGGTGATGTTGTTGGCGTACTGCCCCACGGCCGTGCCGATCAGCATCCCCACGTAGGCCATCATGGCCGACAGCAGGTTGTACACGATGGCCTGCTTCACCGTCATACCTGCCTTCAGCAGCACGGCAAAGTCACCTGCGGGGACACGGCACACGGCTCAGCTCCGCCACACGGAAAGCGCTGCTACGCCCAGCAACAGCGCATCACAACCCCAGGGACAACTGCACTCGATTCAAATAGGATTTAAAGGGGCCTATTCATCGTGCTGATTGTCAGAAAGGTAATCATCCATCGCGAAGGGTGAACGGAGGAGTCTAGGGGTGGTATTCCCACAGAGAATACACCTGTGCATACAGGCTCATCCTTACTTCACGGCAGTTCTTCGTGGCACATAAAACCAGAGGCTTAGTTTTGGTCAGTACCTGTGAAAATTCCTCTTAGCTATATACACCTCATTATGCAAATTCAGGAGGAGGATAACGAGGCATTTGTCCCCACAGAAGGTGACAATGAATTTGAATTTCAGCACTAGAAGAGTTAAATTCAGAAAGAATGACTTCACATCCACACTGAATCAGTTTCCTGGTTGAAGACATGTCAGGTTAGCGTGTTTTATTTTGAATTCAGAATAGCTCTGCTAAAGTTGGTGACAGAGGTAGATGTTCTAGAAAAATCTGTATTTCAATCTTGTAATCAGTTCTAAGTTTTACTCCATTCAAATTGAATTCTTGTGAATATGAGAAGTGTAAGATGATACACAGTCATGAGGGCAATTAATGTAATATTCTCACATCACATATACCAGAAATTAACTGCTTAATCTAGAATCAAAACATATCAAAATGAAAAAAATCAAAAATGATGTACGGTGAACTACCCACTTCATATACAAGGTTAATTTAATCACGTTATGCTATCAAGTTATAAGCACTCTGATACACACTGCAATACACTTTATATACTGCAGCAGATTCACTTCACTAACAACTTACAGCACTGATGTCAAACCATGAACACCTGCTCTATTATTCCCCATCTGTGCCCACTACTTACCTATAGCTCAGTAGCTGCCTACAGAAAATGCTTTCACTCATCCCCTCCAAGGTGTTTGAAGTACTTGTTTTACCTCACTTTTGATCGTTCAGAGCCAGCAGCTCTTTAAGAAAGCGAGCCATGACTATAGACATAATTCAATCCAGCACAACTTCACATTAGTGGCAAAACAGAAGATTCCTCCTCTCTCTAGCTGTTTTTTCAGTCTCAGGGTGCAGTAAATTTTCATGCAATGTGAAAACAACAGGTTTCATCATGGTTAGCTAACCTCAAGAAGAAATGCTTCAATTAGGGAGGAAGAACCAATGGCACTGGCAGCAGTGCCTACAGGCTTTACCCTAAATAGCCACACCTGCTGAACCTGGCCACAAAGCCTCTTCTGAAGATCTCCAGATAGAATTTTACTTACATAAACCTGTGTTTACTCATGTAACTTAATGTTGTGTAAGAATGCCACACAGAGTAGTGTGAAACTCTGTAAAATGCAGAGGTATGTAAAATGTATGCTCCTAAGAACATTTTTAAAAACATGCTCAAAAAGCTTCACAGAACAGCTGTAACTAGACACCTACCAATATAATCCTGTATTATTACCTACTCTGAAGCAATATTTCTCCCTTACCCTCTGAAGTTCTGGTCACCCCTGCAGCATCTGCACTGCATTGTGCTCATCATGATATCACAACAGCTTTTACATAAACATTTTGTACAGATGGAGTTTCTAGATTTAGTTACCTAATTCATGGGGAAGCTCGTGACAAAATACTGCTATAGATGTACTAATTCCCCCTGTCAGTCCAGCACTAAAGGCTGCTCCTAGAAGAAAAAAAATAAAAAAATTAAAATGGCATTTTGCTATCTTCAGGCCAGAAAATCAAAATACTTTCCAGAGCTGACTCCCTTCTGTTAGAATGCACACTGTAGTATTATTCATTATGTCTTTGTCTTATCTGTATATAAATGGGAAATACTGGAATTATCCTGGATGTGCATTACCACTGTAGGCTTTATTACTTGTTTATCCGAAAGACAAACCCTGGAGAGGAGAACACAACTGACCAAAACTGAGACATTAAGGCAACAAGCTATTAAATAGCACCACTTTTACATTTTTGGGAACTCTCAAATACATGAGGACAATTAGGAATGCACATGAGCACAAGTCCAGCTCTCTCCAGCTTGGAAATCCAAACTAATATTTAACCCATAACCTCTCTAGCTCCTTTCTGCTCATTTTTAGAGCACATATCAGCAATATTAGCAAGCCAGATCTGAAAAGAGTAAAGAGAAAAGCATTGCCATAAATATCTCTCAGTACTTTTACATAAGCTAATTTAATTCAATCAACTTTAAGTTCATACCTTAAATAATTCTGAGATGAGAAAACTGGTATTAAATTTCTGTACTGTAGCAGAGAAAAGCACAAAAAGAGCCTGCAGTGAGCAGTCAAAACAGGCAACATGAAGTAGAAAGAGAAGACACAATCTGAAGACAGAGGGGAAATTTAACTTTCCTCTGGATTCCTCATAGCTTGATATGTTAAAAATATGAACATGCTTTTCTAAACTGTACATTTTACCACACATTCAGCTGTTTGGGCTTTACACAGGAATATTTAGAAGTGGAGTTTCAATACTGTGAAGTTCTCAACAGAAGCCGTAGTGATTCTTTTTGGCCTTAGAAGCCACTGTCTAAAAGTCTTACCTGTTTAATGTGGAAACGAAGCAACAAGTTAATTTTTGAGGAGTTTAGTTTCTTTAGAAATTGTTTTAAGAAAATGGAGGAACTGTAGTAGATTCCATTGTTAACTACAGACCCCAATAAACAGCTTATCCCCCATCCTACAGAATGGGGGTGTTCCTTCTGCTATTAGTTCAGAACCCTGTGTACTCTTAGCAGCTACCTTAGTAAAAAATTAAAAGTATGCACATCAGCACTCCCACCATTGGATTGACTTGTATGACATACATTCAAATTAGTAGTTAATTTTACAGTTAAAATCACATTTAGAGCACTGTGTGACTCAAAGTTGACTTAATAAATCTAATCAAATCTGTTTGGTACTTCAATTTCCTCAGCACTTGGCTAGAAATAAATTGTACTGACCATGAGCCAAAACCGTATTTTGCTTAAACAAAAATTAAATTATCCTAAGTAATACTTTAAAAACATTATTTCTGTAACCTGACTCACAGTGTATTTTTATTTACAAGTACTCTATAATTCTATATATTAACAATAATAGAAATAATAGTACTATTATTATTAATAAATATCATTCTAAATAAGACTGAAAGGCATTTATTGATAATCCTAAGGCAACTAAGACCCAGACAAGAAACATGTGTTACTGTGCACCATAAATCCCAAGGAAGTTTGTCTGCACCAATTCTTCCTTGGCAGAGATTGTTACTCTCACTGCTACCGATCCAATAATTTTGGTGGAAATAGCACAGAACATTAACGAAGGGGAGACTAGTACAATTGACAGCCTTTTAATTTCTGCTCTGCAGGAGATTAAACGATGCCAGTGACCACAGGTGTTAACTGGAAGCCTTACCTGTGATCACTGATAAGTAAAATATTAGCAGAGTTACTAAAGGTAAGGAGAAACTGTTGAGAAATACTCAGTGCTTTTGCTTACCGATTGCTAAGCCATCACTAAAGTTGTGAATGCCATCTCCCATAATTACCATCCAAGCAATATTAGCTATCCCAGTATCTTTCAGGTCTTTTCCAGAATGACAGTGGCCATGGGAATGATGGGAATGTTTGTGATGCCAGTGGTGACTGTGTTTTCTAGCTATCATTTTATCTTCGCCATGGCTGTCGTACTCTGAATCGTGCAGATCATGCTCTTGAGCAGCACGTGAGACATCGTTGTGAGAGTGGTGCAAGTTGTTGTCCTCTTCTACAGACAGGAAGTTTTTGGGAGGGGGCTCCAGCTGCCCATCTAAATCAGTGAGTTCAGTTTCATTCAGCCGATCTTCAGACAAAACTGAGTCGTCTGCTCCTACATGAACCAGTTGGGAGAGACACTGTTAATTCCTGCTTAACCAGCAACTACTGCACCACTGAACTACGGATTAACTGCTCTGGGAAAGCAAAAGAAGCATTTTAACACATCCCAGTCTAGTAACTTGTTGACATTCAACCAAAAAAAACCCAACCCCTCTCATTGACAGATTTTTCACTAATTTGCATGTACAGCATGTAAGAGTCTCCACTACAAGGCAACAGCACTGCATTCACAGCACTCAAAGCCAGTTTTAGCCCAGCCCACGCTTGTAGCTGTAATTTTGCTACTGACAAAGTTTATGGTTCAACATTGGCAAAGGAGAGTTGCCAGAATGATGATAATGTCTTATAGCTGTAGATGGAATCTGAATGGCTCAGGAAACCTCAACTGGCTGCTGTCTGCACATGCCCACAGAGGTCACAGCTCAGCCTTCACTGTCACGAAGACATTTCAAGTATTTGTTCCACCACCTGCACTGATGAAAGATTTTCTATGTTCTATGTCAGTGTCCCAAATCCCATTTTAGATTGATTGAGTGGAGAAGGCTGCAGTCCTAACTCTCCCTTCTACAAACCAATCAAATTAAAGAAACCTAATTTCTATAAACACAGCCAATGGATTCTTCATCAACAAATTAATTCCACAGCCATGCAGGCAACAGAATGGGAAGGTCATGAAGCAAAGCCCTTCCCCTTCCCTCACCCTGTGAGAAGGGGGATACACCATTTCTTCTGGGTACACACAGCACAAGCATTCACAGACTGTCATGAAGGAACCGTGTGCAAAAGCTGTTTTGGATACTTAAGGAATATTCAGGATACTCAGCTGTACGTATGGAAAGAAACACGATTTTGTTTATCTGTAATTGGTCAGATGCTGGAATCTTCAAAGTGAAACAGATATCCCCATTCATTGCGTGGGTGTTCATTTTTGATCTAATTTTTGCTAGGGCTGAGCTAGTCAGGCTTAACCAAAACACACCCTGAAAACAAACAAACAAAAAAACTCCCAAAGAACCACAGCCACTCAAAACATGACTGCTTCAGAAATCTGAGAACCATCTGTATGGCCTATTAGGAAGTGCTCAGAGTGCTCTCAGATCTAAGGAAAACAAAATTTAAAAAAGATTTAATAGGGAAAGCCTATTAAGTCTTATTAACGATGATTTGCATAATAGCAGCAAAACTGTACAAGAGGTTACATGCTACACACCATACCCCAGTAACACGCAGTAACTTTGCCTCTCACAACCAGAGAAAATTCTGACAGTAAATGCCTACCTGCAAGGGGTTTCAGCTGAAGCCAGTCAGCATCTGGTCTATTATTTAATTTGTGATCGGAAAAGTTCCGTCCAATTGGTGATTCTTCAGTCTGGTTGTTTTTGCACCATTTCTGCTTACTCTGCAACAGAAAACAGGACCTGGTTTGCAAAAGGACATTGATGGAAATGAAAGGAACTGAAATGCTGTCCAAAAATTGCTTCTACATTGACTTAAGTTACTCTCTCTTAACACGTCTAACAGAAATATGTTACTTCAGAATATTGATCTTTTTCAGGCTCAGCAACAATGCCTATCCCAAGGGCAATTCTTAGCTACCTACCATGAAATCTCACTCACTCACTCACACACACACGTATTTCACTTTAGTAAGAGGGGACATTCTGACAAGGATTGCTCTCACAGCCCAGAAAACCTTGTCTGCAGCTAATGATATTTGCTTAATTTGTTTGAGAAAGCAAACATGCAGCAAGAACAGCTCCTCTAATTTGTTCAATTTTATTTGGTTTTACATTCCTAGAACTTCCTTGTATTTTCCTTTAAATAAGCAGCAAGCTTTTCTCTATCTGCAGCCCATAGCTCAACGATTTGCTAAAGCAGCCTAGGGGACTTAATTATTTAATTAATCTCAAAAAAGATATGTCCAACCTGACAGTTTTTATCCTTTTGTCAGAAGATCTAAGAAATGCCTCCTCCGACACAGAAAATCTTTTCCTGTCTGTCCAGCCAAGACAGCAAGTCTGATTTGAAAACAGAGAACTTGAAAAGTTTTCACAGTCATTTTGGGAGAAGTTATAGTTTCACCAAAATAATTTTCTCCTCCAAGCTGAATGATGATGAAGGCAAAAGCTAAAACTGAATTTCCATGCACATTCACACTCCCTAAGGTACTTGCTCTCCTTTTATAACATCATGAATACAGAATGCCCCCAGCACTAACAATCCATAATTTTTAGAGAAACATGTTAAAATTTGACTGGCAATTTATAGAAACCAGGAGGTCTGAAAATTTTAGCATTTTTCTCATGGGGAGAAAACTGGATACCTTTGTTACACCGGCCTCATCAGATAATAGTATACTGCTGGATTTCTTGTAAACTGTCTGATAACTGCTGGCTCTATACCCAGGTCTCTCACACACCACTTCTCATATTTTTGCAAAAAACCCCAGGGAGTTTTAGAGGAAGGGCTGCAATCTTTTACTTAGATCCACCTCCAAATGTAGCTGGCCAGAAAGCTGCAACCTCCCCCATCAGATTTCTACACTGTCTTCCCACATTACCCTGTTAAGAAGCTCAACTTCTGTAGAAAAGGGATCCCTGACAAACAGACAGAACACAGGTCAGCGGCACTCGTTCACAGAGCAGCGCACACAATTCCTCAGCACTCAGAAGGTAACTTTAGGTAAGATGTTTTTAAACAGCACGCAACGTTAGTACCTTTTGTTTATTGTAATGCTTGTACATTCTTATACAATGTTCAATGATGAACAAGACATAAATGCCTCCAAGTGCCAAAAGACCTTTCAGCACGGGGTCATTTTCTTCCAGAAAGCCCTCGGTGTGTGCCGGGTGTGCGTGGCCGTGCCGGTGGGAGCGCCTGTGCTCATGGACGTGGCCTTGGCCGTGGTGGTGGCTGTGGTTGTGGCCTCCGTGGGACTGTCAGGAGAGAAAACAGCGACACAGCACGGCCTGGTGCAATCAGGACACTGACAGGGCACTGAGCCCAGGTGAAAAAATACAACACTTTGCCAGGAAAGTAACAGAAAACCCCACCCTTTTTAGTTTTTTCTTCACACTAACACATTTTGCCATGTAAGTTTTTCAATAGAGTATTCATGACCCTAATCAATAAAAAAAATTCCTCTGGGCATTTTTTTGCAGGGGAGATAATCTAGCTTCAGCTTTTCTCTCAAGATGCTGAAGATGAGACTAGCACTCAGAAATATCAGAAAGAATGACCACTCTTACACCCCCATTAGCAACCACACCTTATGATTTAAAAAAAAATATTACAGTCAATTACCGCCTTAATTCTGACCTGAAACATAAAAATACCCCCAAAACCATGACCAAAAATGTCTATTAGAATTATACAAAGGAAACATACAAATGTTAGTGTTTATGCTGAACAACTGAGGTAACGAAATTTTAGAAAACATTTCCCCTTCTAAGAACTGCAGTATTCCATCACGAATTAAAAGCTGCTTACCTTGCCAGGAACTTGGGCAATTTCTTGATTCAGTACATTAAAAGTTGCTTTCTCCCCAAAATCTAGTAACTAGAAAGGTTGATTCCCAGGAAATACTTTTAGGTGATACTGACACACAACTACCAGTAAACAAGAGACAGCAATACTGCTAACTTTAAAATACTCTTGTTGGGCTCATTATGTGTTTTAAAATAGTGTGACATCAGTTCAACTAAGAATACACTTTTTTTCTTTCCCCCTTTGTTTTTTTTAGGGAAACCTACATTTCCTTTCTTTTTTATAACAGAATGTTGGAGACTCTCTGTTTCAGGGTGTCCCTCACAATCAAGTCAATCTACATGTGCATCAGTGAACATTTATTTATTGACACTATCAAACAATTCCCTGAAAATTCTAGACTGGTTTACAATGAAGAATAAAAGGTAAGGAAACAATACTTACATGTGGCAACAGATGGAGCAGAGCATCTCCACTCATTGTTCCTACAGCCAGAGCTACCAAGAAAGTTAGAAGAAATTTGAAGCACCATTGGTTAATGATGGGAACCAAGATCACACCTAGCAAGGAAAGCAGGCTAATGACGGTGATAGAGATGATACCACAAAACCAGGCTGTGGGAAGAAATGAACACAGAAAGGTTATCAGAACAGCACCTGTAAAATGTTTAAGATTGATTAATGACTTTCAACTATCTCTTAAGAAGGTGACTTTCCTTTAACCTAAGTTGTGTGATTGTTCAAAAGGTGCTGAAAAATATAAAGGCAGTATTGAAGTCCACAGCAAAAAAAAAAAATACACAGGCTTATTCACAGTGCAGTACAATATAGTGAAAGACATCAGAAGAGCCCAGCAATTATTCCTGATTGTTAGTTCCAGGCTGAGCTTTGTAGCCCTTAATGAAACAAAAAGCCAAAGATTTCATATTAGAACAAAACCACCTCCACTACTTAACTTACTAGAGCTCTGTGAGCACCAATGTGCATTTAAACTGTTGTTTTTAACCTGGTTCTATGCAAAATTTATCTGGATGCAGTATTTCTCCTCCTCTGTTTGGAGTCACATGTTTAGTTTGGCACTATATATTTCACCTGGTGCTTTGAAATGCACATTTTTATTCATGAGAAGTAAAACTCCACCTTTGACAGAGGAATTCTAAAATTAAATGCTACAATAAGAGCTTGAAAAGCTGGAAGAAACTTGCTACCACCAAAAAGCAGCCTTCATTTTTTCTGAGAACCTCTACTGTTGCCATTAGAAGAAAAAGTGATAATGGGATGTGTTACAGCCAGTATAATTTCATTAATTAGGGAAGATGTGAAAATGTGTATATGACATTGAAGAGAAGGAATGACACAAGAAACAGATCCTATAAACAAAGCGACATGGCTCTTTTAGTCAGCATCTCACCCTAATAAAATGTTTTATTTTAAGTTTTAGCATAAAGGCTTCAGCGTTTTCCCAGCAGTTTTCCTAGCTTAGTTTTTAACCAAAAATGTCTACACAGTTCACCAACTTTAATGTAAGTTAACAACTCCTGGTTCAAAATCACTAGCACTTCTATACTTCAGAGCATGACATGACTTTCCATGCATCTGTGAAGGTTCACAAGTAGGTGAAAACATCCTGGAAAATGGGGCAGGATACAGATGAGAGGAGAAGAGAGGAGGAATGAGTATGTTGTAGCTGCTCAGTGTCAAAATGTGAAACATCCCAAGATTTCTATCTGTACCAAACCCACCATGGAACAGACTTGACAAGGCTTTGCCAATAGAACTGTGGCTGCTGCTGCAGGCTTGTTCTGGTTCAACACCAAAGCTTACAACATCTGCTGTTTTAAACTTTATTTTGGGATATTCCTTCTTACAAAGTCTGCAGCTGTCATTCAACAACACTGCACAAAAGGAAACAATCCAATTCAAATGCAAAGGGTACAAGACCACATCCACCAGGAGGAAATGACTGGAAAAAGCTTTTGACAGTATGTGGTGTGCACTGACAGACATGAGTATTGAGTCTGAGAGAAAAAGAGAGCTGGTGATAAGGCAAAGTCTAAGGCCATCAGAGAGGGAACTGAAAAACAGGTTGGAAAACAGGAATACAAAAGTAGGTCTAAAGTGGAAGCATGACCTGATGACCAAAATACTGCCTGCCACAGCTTTGATTCATCCCCAGAGCCCTTCAGCCACGTGCTCTGGATTAACAGGCTCTGCTGAAAACGCCAAGCGTACATGGACCTGTCATTCACTGCTGAGCCATGCACGCATGCACAAGCAGCCCAAATGAAAATGTGCTGCCACTGGGCAGGACACTGGGCCCAATCCAGGCACACTGCAATGTCATGTGCTAGCTTAGACCGTCAACAGCCTTACATGGAGAAAAATGGAAAGGACATTATGCAAACTGGCTTAAGTGTCATATATCCCAGGAGATTTGGCAAACGCACCTCTGAGGGATTTACATACTCTTATGAATGATACAGGACCTAAACATGGCATCAGGATTAAATGAGGCACATGAGATGAGAATACGGAATCTGTGCACCTCTCAGATCGAGCTCCAGGGATCACTGGCATCTGCAGAGGCAGAATTACAAGCTGTATCTGACCTGAAATACTTGTAATCAACAGCTCTTTAAACAAAACACTCCCTGTTTAATTGTGTGACTTCTCTTAGCTTCATTCATAGTCAGGTGTGCCTTTCCTTTTTAAGTTGCTCAGTGATGACAATGCCACCTCTTCCAGCAGGTACACTGTGAGAGCTCAGTTCTGTGTACAAGCCCTTGAAAATCCTCTCCTAAAACATGTTACAGAACTATCTGTAAATTACACAAAGAAAACCCAACATGGCTTCAATAAGTTTTTTGTCATCAATTAGTTAGATTACTTTACTTTAGAAATCCACACCATCAGAGGTAATGGAAACCCCATAGGTTGGTACCACCGAATAGAAGCAACATTGGTCTGTTAAGATTTTTTGAAAGCTTTGATTAAAACTAAAGCAAACCACTGAAAACTCATGTTTAAAAATGACTGCATCCTCCTAACTTTGCCAAATATTCCTATCTAAAAATGTTTATATTCGCTCAGGTGAGCATACATTTTCATTTTAGTACAATCCTACAACCTGTAGGTTAAGTTACTCTGTGACTGATGTTTGGCCTACACCTCCCACAATCCCCACATTCCAATTAGGATTTGTTGTTTTGTGATTCACTTCCTTACATAAGGACAGAAAATTATTATTAAATCAACTGAAATCTTGCTCTATTTAATACAAGAGTGTACAGGAAGTTGTTATGAAGACCAATTTATCACTGTCTAATCAAGCTGACCTGTTTTAGAGGTTACTGTTTATTTTGAGAGCCAATTCAGTAAGTTAGAAACTTTTTTTTTACAACTAACTGGCAGAGGTGTTATTTATACTCAAGGTACCAGATGCCATAAAACATATTAAATGTTCACAATAAGCTTCACTAATTTTGCAAATTAAGTCTCTTAAAACATTAAAGGTCTTCAAGCTGAGTTATTCATCAACCCCCTTTCTCATTACAGAGAAATAAAATGCAATCTTTTTAAAAGAAGCACTCATCTGTAGAAACTTCCTAATTAAACTGGTTCAAAGCATGTGCAACATGACGGTTTTGTATAGGGTTTCAACATTTTAATTGGCAGAAAATGCTTAGAGCTCCTCTAGCAATGCTCTTGGTAATAAGGCAGGGGTCAACTCTTACTATGAGACCACATCACAAAACAATTTGCTGTCGTATGAAACACACACTGTGTCTGGTTTACAGCAATCTTTGAACAGCTAACAAGATAGAAGATGTGTCACCACAGGACATTCACGTATAAGAAGTTAATTATTTTAATGACTCCAGAGTTGTTAAGATTACCAGCAATGCATTCTTTCCAACAGTTATTAAGATCCATGAGAATGTAGTTATTTCAAGCTTTATTTCTAACGATGCTAATAAGCACCTATGTACTAATCAATATTCACATTACCAATACTTTTGTTTTCAAAATACACACATCATACCCAAGATTTTTCAGATTTTTAATAACTCACTGCAACTAAACATCAAGAGTTCCATTATAATTTATGAAAGACAGCAGTAGCAAGCATTTAAAAAATATAGTCAGTTATGAAATCCCAACAATGGACTCTGCCCTTAAAGTAACGGCTTCAACAGTAGTAAAAATATTTTTAGCTTAGAACTATGGCAATGAGGTAAGAAGTCTAGTCAGTTTTACTCAAGGTACACAAAAAAAAAATTAAAAATGCCAGAGGATTTTGATGGAACACTGCTCCCGTGCTTAAAGGAACACTGCTCATGTACTTAGAGAGGAGTAGTATAGAATAATTGACACTGGAAGTCAGAAAAGGGAAATGTCAGAAATGGGAATTTCAATGCTCTTGTATCTTGCTTACGTCTATTTCTTAAGTTCACAAAAAATTTTGGATGTCAAGTCTACAAATTTGTATCACTGCTAGAATATAAAAATAGCAACATCTAAAACCTTATCTTCCAGTGAATGAACTGTGATGAAGGTGCTGTTCTTATTCCTGAATTAATAGGTCCAGGTCAAATTTATTAGGAAATTTAGTGCCAAAGTAACACTGCAACTTTCCAACTCTGAGATAAACATATGGACCACCTCAGTCACACTAAGAAAAAGAGACAACATATTTTAAATGATGGCAATAATCCAAAGTGGGGGTGGACTTGGTCATCCCTAGAGGTGCTTCTCTATCCCAAGATTCTGTACCTTGCCCATGTTGCTACTACAACAGTCCAGCACCTAAAGACAAGCTGGAAGAATACAGGTCAAAATGCCTGTGCCAAATGATAAGAAGTTAGGCCTCAATAACAGAAGACCAAAAAAGAAATAAAAATAAGCAAACATAAAATAGTGAAAATAATAAACATAAAAAGGTACAAACCTGAAAGGCACCTCCTTGATCCACACTTATCTAGGAAAAACTGTTATACCATCTAACAGGATGCTATGACGCCTGACTTATAGGATTATGCCGTCTCAAATTTCCTCTAATATGTTACATTTCAATATGTTACATTTTACATTACTCTACAGGCAATGCTATGACATGTCAAACCTTGAAGTTTATATTTACAATGTAAAATAATTTTGAAAGCTTTAAATGTCACACACCTACCTGATGCACCTGTTTTATCTTTATTCTCAGTTGACGCATTTTTACTTTTCATGAAATCTTCAAGCTCATCATAATGTACAATACAAAGCCTTCTCTCAATCTGGTACAGCAAAGCAGGACACATGTACACGAACAGTTCAGGAGATATCAGAGAGCTGCTTTCCAGACCATAGTACCGGAGCAGCTGTGTAGCATTTAAGCACTGCAAGCAAATAATACAAATTAAATCTAAAAGCAACTATTTTCAGTTATGGAAAATGTAGCATATTATTTGAGAACAAACACAGAAAGCAGACACTTTGGTCCAAACATTCCACCAGTGCTAAAACTTGTCTTAAACTGATCTAAGTGGAGAATGAGGGGAAAGTAACAGTAAAAACATCTGCACTGCAAACTCGAGTCTCCCAACACCTATGTAACTTTTGATAAGTATCAGTGAAAAGGAGTTTCCATATTCTTTACACAGATACAGGCAATGAAGAAAGAGAAACAGCTAAAGAGTAGAAGAATGTAAATGCAAAATATGTTTACCAACACTTCTGTTTCCCAGCAAAATTCTGTGTTTTGAGATTCACCTTTTAATTAGTTTAAAACCTCGAACTCGGCACTCCATCCTTTCTTACCTTGACTTCTAGTTTAAAATTATGGTATCTCAATGTCCTGCATCTGCAGTTAACTGTAAGGGGAAAGGTATCTTTATGGTGCTGGCTGAAATAATGGATGCTGAAGGAAAAAACAGAAGAGCTTACAATGAGCACAGTGCCACAGAAGCTACATCTACAACTGCTCCATAATCTCTTAGGACAAAGACATTAGAAGCATGCTAGAAAGATGCAAAAGATTTATTTCAGGAAAGATTGTCTTGCAGTTTTCAAAAATGTTAATGATCTCAGACTCGGAAAGAAGTCCAAAGAAGGTGTGTGTGTGGTGGCAGTACTCGTGAATATTGGGAAGGAAAAAACCCCACCTGTACGCAGGGTATCTCAGAAAGCTTTGAAGATCAACTTTATGCAGACAAATAGGCAAGACGAGAGGTCCCTGAGAAAAGACGGATGATGGGCACACTGAAATTAAAACTCATGAAGTAAACTCAGAACTGTGGCAGTGACCTCTAGCATTGTCACTCTGCTACCTGCATTACACTATGGTCCCAAATGTGCTTCTCTGTTATTTGTGGGTATGCACCTTCAATTATTACTTAACAGCAGTGAAAGTGAACTTCCCAGCTCACCATTTCATACTCACCTCTTCATGATCACGCTCATCTTCATTATGATCCTTGTGACCACGTGCTGACGAAAGAGCATGTTTTCTCACACTGATCTGCTTGTGAGATGCCTCTCTCTTGCTGGTGTGGCGGTGCCCGTTGGCATTACCTAAACTGGCATCTTGGTGTCCATGGCTGGCAGAGCGATCGCTGCTGTGGTCGTGGTGGTGCACGTGCAAGTGAGATGCATCATGGACGTGGTCATGTTTATGAACACGATTGTGCTCGTACTGATCACCGGGATCATGATCGGGGGCATAATCCCACGTGGCATCTCCCGAAGTCTCACTGATCTTCTTTTGCTTCTTCTTCTGTTTCCGCTGCTTTCTCTCGGGCTGATCCTGAGTGGTGTTTGTCTCTGTGGAAGGCTGGTGGCTCTGCTCCCCGTGCTCGCCGTGGCTCACCGAGTCGTTGCGGGCGTGGTGTGTGCCGTTGTGCTCGTGGCGGTGCGCGCGCCAGTGGTGATGATGGTGGCGGCGACTTTGGTTGTGAGGGTGTTTGCCCTCCTCTTTCACTGCTGGCACCACTGCATCTCTCTCAGCATCACATTTATGATTCCTCTTTGCAGACATTCCAACCGTGGTCTGGTTTTCTGAATCTGAGTGGCTGTGAGGATGGTTATGAGGATGAAAATGCTTTCCTTCCTGTACTTCCAACGCGTATAAGTGAGAAACATGATCATGGCCAATATCATCATGATTTATCATCACTACTTTTACCTCTCCCAAACCAAGGCTTAGTAACAGTTTTTCCAGGCCAAAAAAAGATAATCTTCCATTTTCACCATAACGATCAAAAATCTTTTCAATGTAGTATTTCTGTTCATTTTCAGCTTCCAACGTTGAAAATTTACTCGGCATAGATTCTGTTCCTCCATTCTGGAAGTATGATTCATTTGAGATCTGATAGTCATTATGGTCGTGTACACGATCCTTTTTAGGACCACTGTTATGTCCATCTCCATGGCAATGATTGCACTGATGAAAAATAAATGTCAGCAAACAAATGATGCAAAATTTTGTGTGCATGTGTACCTTCATCTCTGTTTCCTATAAGAAACACAAAGGGAAGCACTTAGATGTAAAAGCAACCTCAGCATTTGCGTGACATATCAGTCTGGTACTTATTTATGCCAATTGAATCACTCACAAAACTTTTTAGATATTGGCATTAAAGGAATAGCAACTGCAGTACTTTTACTGCAGACTGTATTTTAGAGATGCTGTTTTAAAAACCATACTTACAGGAGGTGCTTACAAGAAAAATATTAACTGCATTTATAGTCAGTCATAACAGAACATTTTTGTGCATATTTTCAGAGGCATCTGTGCTTATGATAACTTACAATATTGAGCATCTTGTAAAAACAAGCTATGAAAGAATAAAAATTATTTTAAAATAACAATACTGTATTTTGCTGTTCATGAGGGTGACAGGCAGGTAATACAGTTAAAAACCCACGCATCATTTGTTCTCTTTTGTGCTGCTAAAGTACCTCCACTAAACACACACACATTGCAGAATTCCCTATTTTGAAATCAGCCATTACCAATTTAAAAATAAGTTGTCAGTAATCAACTTCAATGTATTGTTTAAATGTTCCTATTTTTAGTACTTTTTACTTACATTGGTTTACTGACTTCAAAGATCTGTGTGAACATTGATTTAAAAGTAAGGTTATATAGAAAACAACTGCTTATGCAACTCAAAAAATACTGTCACTGCTGCCTGCTGTTGAGCTCGAAGTAGTTAGCACAGATTTTTAGAAATTATATCATCGAGACAATGTGGTTTTCAATTTAATACTGCATGTAAAAAACCAACTATTCAACACAAGTCATGAAGAAGACACCACAAAAGCCTATCTTGTGTTTAGACTTGAAAACAATTCCCCATTTTATGCTGCAGCAAATGCAAGGATGTACAGGAACAGGCCAACTATGCTTCAAGCTTACAACACTGCCAGTGGTTTCAGTTCCTGATGTGCACCTTGACTCGAGCTGCCCTTGGCCCTACATCCACAAAGACACGAGGACCTGCTCAGTGCATCCTGAAGTGCCACTGACTTTCACACAAGACATGATACATTTTGTTGTCCTTCCCAAGCTCCCCGCAGCTCCTCACTAGAATGTGCTTTGTGAAATCGGTCAGGAAAGTGCTTTGCAGCAAACCACAAACATTTAAAGTCCATCTTACTTTCCTAAAACAGCTGCTTGCTGTTTTGTGCTTAAACACTTCCAACCACATTACTGCACACACACACACACACACACACAATCTGCTGGAAGCTCCTATAGTTGTAACAGGTTGGCAGAGAAAAGGAATTAAGAAAAACAGGAAACCTTCTAATGACTTTATATAGCAAATAAACATGTCAACACAGAAGACTGAGGAAAAACCTTTCTTCTGTTAACCTCTACAGATACAAAATATGAACATTCACTTTTCACTGGAGCTTCAAACACTTACAAATTTTTTTTAAAAAAAGCAAAACTCTCTTTTGCAATACTGTCCCACTTAAAAATGTAAGACCAGAAGAATATCTGTCAAATGGAGGCATCTGCATCAAAATGATTCCACAGACATCAGGTAGGTCAATGGCTACTCATCGTACATTACTGTTTTATTTTTATAAACAACTGTTCAATCATCAGTCTGGAATGACTGCAGTTTGTCTCCAGTTCAATCCCCTACATTCCAGTTACTGATTTAAGGGTTGTGACAAACTTTTTCGTGTAGTTTAGTTTGATGAATTAATTCCCAAAATTTACTGAGATATTATTTTCTATAGTCTTTTTCACTCACGGGCTCTATTGAAGGCATCCTTAATGCTCTTATAAACACATCCCTGGGATTAGTACAGAATCATTAAAAACATCTCAAAGCACCTTCCAGAAGCTTTTCCCATTTTCCTTTGAGAAGAAAAGTAAGAGTTGGTGCTGTTGGAGTAGAATGAAACCAGTTGCAGATCTTGATCCATGAGTCACTGGACTGAGTCAACCCTCAGATTGTGTCACTGCCTGGAAACACCTTTCAAGAAAGAACATCTGCTCTTTCTCACAGGCTGAGAACCCGGGCTCTGACTTACAGGACATGCCAGGAAGCAGAAACATTCTGGCAGTAATCAGGAGTATGACTGGTGACAGATCAAGAGAACTTCACATTTCTGTAGGAATATGCTGGTTTTCATCAGCTGAGGATTTACAATGTTGAGTGCTATTTAATATGAAAAAAAAACAGGTTCAGGATCTGGAATAAGCAGTTCAGGTACAGGCAAGGCAAATGAAACCCCTGGGAGAAAGATGAGCTTATATATGCTTGAATAGAAGGTAGAGCAGCAGGTAAGTACAAGCAGTATATTGCAATGCTCCAGCCAACTATGCAAGCATCTTATTAACTTCAGCTTCTCAGTACTGAAAACAGCATTGCAAGTTTAAGTAAAAATCAGTTACTCGAATACTACTTTTGTAGGTAAGACACCTTTTCTCCCTGTTTGCCACATAATGGTAATACAACCAGAACAAGCAAAGTTAAATTATTCTCATTTAAACAAGCATGATCCAGACTAAAATATCCCTACCAGGAAATTCATGACTAAAGCATGCTCATAATCCTTTTCACAACCTCATGATCTTTTCCATGTGACTGTCTCATACAATACTACTAATACATTACTTGGAAACTTTAGTCATGCATCCCTAATTGTGGTGTTTAGCTTTGAATGGTACCTTTTCTCCATGCCCTAATGGTCAAAATAGTTTGTGACCTATGATCATGATTCATTGCTGACATACAAGACCTGAGCAATATCAGACCAATTTGAAAATCAATTACTTGTCTGTTTCCACTTAAAATAGTAATTTTAATAGTATTTTTGATCTATTATATACAGAATATTCTGTATCTTCTATTGCAATTCTTGTTACAAAACAGATACTTATAGAACAAATGTACCATAATAAAAAGTTTCAAAGCCATAAAGAGTTAATGATTTCTTTCTTTTTAAACAAGCTTCATTATTCTCTAGGCAATTGTAAATAGCTGTCATGTTTAACCTTTCAGGAAGTATTCACACGTTTAAAATACTGGAAAGCTGAAGTTCAAATCCTATACACTTCAGTGGCATAAAATTGTATATAGCTGATCTCATAACAGGAACATAAAGACTCTCAAATCCCTTCAAGAGAATATGCAAAGGCAGCAAGAGGACAAGGCTATGAAGTTGAAAAAGGTTCTGCCTATTACTGCTGTCAGCCTTTGCCTAATTCTGTTCACACGTTTGATTCCCTGCTGCCTCCCCTCCTTCCCCCACAGCTCCTGATGGGCAGGGGCAGACAGGAGGGCAAACGTCTCCAAGCTATGGGTTGGTGAGAAACCACAGCACCCGTAAAGGGCCGGGCTGCCGGAAACAGCACCTGCTACATTTCACTGCGCTGCAACAAGTCGGGTCCTTCGTGACACCTCAGGCAGAGGCGCAATGCCCCCCCCAAGCCAAGCTCCAAAATTAGGACAACGTGTACAGTTGCAGTGGAAAAGATGGAGAGTGGGTATTTCAGAAATGCACGCAGTGCTGCCCAGAGCACCCCAAACTCTCCCCACTCATCAGTGCAAGCAGATCATCCACACCAAACGCAGAACTGATTGAACACCCACACGCAGAGAGGCCTGAGGCCAAAGCACCTGAGCAGTACGTAAGCAGAGTTACCTTCTCTGCATGGAAAACTCACCATATCTCTATGCAAACCACTGTCTGCCTAGGGTGTTTCAGCTATTAAAGACACCTGTGATAATGCCTGGTTTATTTTTTACATCTTTTTTTCATTCAATTTCCTTTGGATTTCTGACATTTATCCACAGTGCTTACTAATTCAACTGTTCTTCTTATATAGCACTTCATGCCTTAAAGCCTGGAATATGAACGTGATTTGGGGGGACATCTTTGTTTATTTAGCACCAACTGCTTCACTGAGACTAGAAAACTAGTTCAAGAGTTAGGCTTTACTTAACAAACTTGGATTCAAATGATGTGGTCATGCAAAATTAAAACTCCAGTGAAAGCCACAGCTGTAATTTCAGTGTTTGCAGTCCATGTACTACAGCATTTTTTTAGTGTACAATGCTGACTAGAATATTTTAAGTGCCCCATTTTCTCACCCCTCAACCCTTTTTCCTGTCTGCTCCCAGCAATTTTAATAACCTGAAATATTTGTAATATAAATGCACTGATTTCTCCCCTTCCCACGCTGCTTCCCAAGTTATTTCAGTTTCTCTCCCTTGTCGATCAACTTTCTTTCCTTGCTTTCTCTGAGGAACGTTCCGCTCATCTACAAAAAATATCTTTGGCTCCTGTAAGTTACTCAGCTTGAATGCCACAGTGAGCAAAGTGCCTTAGCAAGATTCGGATGGGCAACTAAAGAGTACCACACATGCTTCAGCTCAGGTAAGAGAGAACTCAGGAAGACAAAAGGTGTTAAAAACAAAGACAAAGCAATACTTGCACCAAACTAAGGCATTCTCTCTGTGCGGCAGTGAGAAGCTCAGCACTTGTGTAAGTCATTTCTACTAAGAACTTCTCAGAGAAACAGCTCTGAGAAATGCCAACTTTTTGAAAAGAATATTTCTTGAAATAAAGTTATTGACTATGTAAGACAGATTTTCTTACAATTGTGAAAAATTTAAACTCTTTTCTGTATTGCAAGTATTCACTCCAATGTAAACACAGGAGAGATGAATGCAGCTTCCCCCCATCCCAAACTGTGCAATACTTCACACTAATATTTGGTTAAAAAAAAAGGCTGAAATTTGAAAATACAAATGAAACTACACCTTGTTTTCTAAATTTCACATTTTAAACAAATGCTAGAAATACAAAATCCTATTAAAGTAGCACACATTTTTAAGATAAATTATTTTCTAAAAAAATTAATGTGAAATTAATATATTGTTACTGGAAGACATTTTAAGAAAACCCTAGAAACGATTAAATAATAATCTTTTTTTGTTTTGTCAGTCTTAAGTTGACATTAGTTTCTGCACATACAAATAGAAAAACATGCTATAGATCAAAATAGTTAAAATTAACCATTTCTAACTTTAGTTCTCACCCATCTCCTGTATTTTCTTCCCTCTTCAATTTCAGTGAAACAGGTTTGTGGATTTAAGTAAAACTCATTCATTTGAAAACCTACAGCCCAGTAGGAGGGGCACTTTTTAAGAACAGACTATTACCTAATTGATCCAAGCCCTATTTGCTAAGTTAATACCAGATAAGACTTAAATAGTACAGAAAGCATTTATGCATAACTGAACACACCATGAAAACTTCTTAAAGATCTGAACCGTGAAGTATTTGAAATGCCAAGTCCCAAGCATAATAAAATGATCCTAAACGAACACAGGAGCAATCTACTAGCTCAGTTACCCAGAAAGGAGCATTTATTTTGAACGTAAAAAACTGGCCAGCCTCCTTCAAAGGGTCAGTTACTTGTAAGAAACTGCTGAGTACAGGATCCTTTTCAAAGCTCAAAATAATATACAAACTTCAAAATAGTTGGATGTTCTAGAAGTATTAGTTCTGTTCACCAAGAATGACTTTTCAGTCTTTCATATATAAATTGGATGTGGTCCATGAAACACCTATTAATGGACATTTACTACAGAGGTCATTTGCTTTTGTGCCAATATTCTACTGTTAAATTAGGTCCAACTAAGATACCAACCAGTGCTTGTTGAATGAGAGACTTGAAAAGATGAACCAGTTATGCTTGCATTTTTATATTTCATTTTTCTACTTAAAGTAAGCAAAGGTTTTGGTTAGAACTAAGGGTGAAGTTCAACAAATATTTTAGGATGGTGTTGCATTTAAAGCAGCAGTCCTACCCTCCCCCACTGCTTCACTCCTTCGTTCCCCTTCCCACAAAAACATTTTTGTATACCAGCGCATTTGTTTGCTGATCTGTTCACTGTGCAGCTGTACAACCAGATTCTGCTGAAAAACAGCCTAGAAAAAAATGAAAAAAGATTATTTTCAAGACAGATTACTTTTCCTATCTGGCTCACTGTGCAGCTGCACAAACACCATAGTCCACACAAAAAAGAGCCACCCTGCTTTAGGTGGGAACACCAGTTACTGAGCTGGTTGATCTGCAGTCTAACAGAATATTTTGATATAGCACAAATAAAACAACTGGCCACCTCAAAATACACTCAACATTGAAAAAACAACAGTGGGCACATTTCCTACTGAAAGCCATTTGAGAGTAATTTCTCCAACTTTCCTTTCAAAACAGAATATGTTTCTAATGAAGTGTTAAAACCAATTGCAGTATTTTTATTGTTCCTATAACTGACACCACTATAACTATTTTG
Organism: Atrichornis clamosus; assembly: GCA_013400975.1. Classification (NCBI taxonomy): domain Eukaryota; kingdom Metazoa; phylum Chordata; class Aves; order Passeriformes; family Menuridae; genus Atrichornis; species Atrichornis clamosus. The sequence goes on from WBMZ01005709.1 coordinate 45,070, forward strand.
CCCTTGCACAATTTTATAATACTTGTGGTATGTTAAAAGGCATTAAATGCATGCCTTTGATGCATGTTTAATAGCTACACCATATAATAAAAACCTCTCTATCACAGTTACAATCAAAAAAGGAATTATGCATGTCTACTATTAAGCTGATAACCTCTCTGACTTTAAAAAACCAAAAATAAATTTAGAAGGGCTATCAATAATGAAAGTCTATTGAAACATGGGACAAAAGCATACTTTTGTACAAGTGCTATGACAAATTAGTGCCTGACTGATTGCGAAGACCATTCCTAGAATGAAGAGGTTTCAAATTCTTTACTTGATAACATATACCATTGAATCAAATCTGTATTTTTAAATAAGATTTAATTAATGAACCACCATCACAGACTTTTATAAGGCGCTCTGTCAAAATGCCATTCATATTCTTCTTAGCAAACTTATTCAGTCAAGAGCACAAACCAGGAGAACTGCTTCTCTTAGACAACAGGCTCACATCTTGAATTAGTGGGCTCCCAAATGTGTCTTTGCTCGGTAATTGTGGGAGATAAAAGTGTTCCTAAAGATGCCTTGGCAGATTCAGAAGTAACACTTAACCAGTCTGACACGTGACATAAAAAAGTTCTATATATTTCAACTCGCAAATCCACCAAGAAAATGTCCAATTGAACCACTAAGTATAATTTGCACCACATGCCAAATGAGACCTCAAGAGAAGTCATGCCATTTCCTAGCTCTCATTTACTTTAACGAAGATTATTCTGAAAGATCTACATGGCTGCTCATTACAGGTCTGTGTGATGACTGAGGCAACCATTCAAACCGACAAAAGTAGTGACTGGCTTCAAAAATCACTCACCACAAACTAGAACTCTTTCTTAACAATCGAAATTATGGGTTATCAAATTTCTCAGAGAAAGATGCTTTATGCTCTTTGCCACTCATAGCTGAAACTAAATGAAATTGGCATCCACCTCTAAAATCAAAGGGTCAATAGTCAGTTGTGACCATTATTTCACGGGCTCCACTTCAAAAATATTTAAGATTCACCAAAAGTCAACATGAAGTCCTGCAACAAATGCTTTATTATTTCATGGATAGAGGAGTCAACCTTTTCTGTTAGAAATACCCTCCCCCATTTTGCTACTGTAATTACGAGCACCTCACGCCCTTTCCAGTCTGCTGAGCTTATCCCAGACCGATTACAAAATGCTCAACTGTGACCGTATTACAGCTATCCGCAGTAAATGAATTATGTGATCAGGGTTGCACATCTTTTCTACAAAATCAAGCCAATTGATTGTATTTCAAATAATGTGTTTAACTAATTAACAGACTACAAAACAGACTTGTGGTAGAAGATGGCTTAAAACATCAGGATAAACTGACAGAAACCAAACTGATACACGTCAGGAAAACGAAATTCTACTGCAAGAACCAGTTAAGAATCAAGACAGATACAGTCCATCTACACCTCTAAACTTATTTTAACATAAAGAACAGCTCAGTTAAAATATGACTAAACATACCCAGTGTGAGAGTTTAATCTTGAGAACAGAAAAAATTTTGATTCCAGTTAGTCACACCTGAAGAGACCTAAACATGTGTGCTGCTAAGAGAGTCAGAGGCTTTACTTTTCTTCTTTCTAGATGACTAGAATAACATTTATTTTTTTTTTAGAAATTTGGTAAGGCTAGGAGTATATCCAATCTTTGACCAACATAACCAAAGCAAAGCACAACAAATAAGTGAAAATACAAAAAATTATTTTCCTGTTTGATAAGCTAGGTTTATAAATTTCTGATTAAACTAACTACATGTACTCCTATAACGGCAGTGTAATGTTTAGAAAGTATATTACTGGTCATATGTGGGGCAGAAATGTTAAGGATCTCACATTGCTTAGTCAAGAAAAATAAAACTGAAGCAAATTGTAACTGCACGTACAGAATAAAAAACTGCAAAGCACATAAGGCATCATTTTAGTATTTCACTATTATTCAATCACTGCTTGATGGAATACAAGGAACTACTGTACGACATATTTGATAAGATATGGACAAAAATTCAGCAAAAAATGGGGGGTTTTTTCCATTTTTAAGATACATTTCTTTTATTTGAAGAACAATGTACTCCTCTTGATGCTTCACTTTGAGGCTTTGAGACTATTTTGTTTATAAAATATAACTAATCCTTTGCCTTTCATGTCCACATTGTGAATTTATTGTTAACAAGCTACAATTAAGAGGGAAAATTCCAGTAAATGAATTTATTTGCAGAAACTCTCAGAATTTTCCACAAATAAGTGACAATTTGCCTTTTTCAATTTTATTACCATTTTAAATACTCAATAACAGTACAATATAAGACAAACTATGGTTTTCAAAGACAGTGAAAACATTTTACATCACCGAGCTTAAGTGTTTACTCCAATTAATTTGAACCTTGAAAGCTTGCTACAAAGAAGGCAGTAATAACTTGTTATAGTTGCTGCATTTTTATTAAAACATCTCCTCTTAATCTCTTCTTTTAGGGGTCAGCATAAATCCCTTGCACTCCTCTCCTTACTAGTCCCTACTACTACTCCCTACTATATATAGTTTGCAAAAGCCAGAAGAATTTATGCCTAGAGTCACCAAAAATGAAATTCTGTGACTGCAGCACACTCTGCAAGATGTAGATGCGTGAATTTAGACTACACACTTTACAAAACTCAATCTCTTATCTGGAGCACAAAGACAGCAGGCCAGAGGAAAAATAACTAGCTACGGGCATATTACAATGAAAAGCTAAATTTTGTATATACATCCTGCTGCAACTACTGTGTATTTACTGAATGTATGGTCTGAGAGCAAGTGGAACCTGTTAGTATAATACAATGCCTCTGCTTGACAATTGCCTCAAAACAGAGTTCAGAACAGCAATGACGGAAAGTCTATAATCCTGTTTACGGATTGTATCAGACATCAAATACATCGAAATATTTTATATTTAGCATAAAAACATAGCAATGCAAGGCTACCGCATTATTTGGACTGCAGCCAAGTAGCATTTCTTAAGTTTTAATGTGTGCTGGTACAATTTTAAACTGTATTTTTGGGCTGAGATACTTTTATAGACTGATGTTCAGGTCAGCACAACAAATGCTGCTGGATTCTTGGAACAGGACTAGACAATATATAGGGCCTATATGATACTGTTTCCATTTCATGGAATGAGAGTACTTAGCAAGCTAGTGGAGCCCTGATGAAAAGAGGTCTTCCTTGCCAGGAACTGATTAGAGAAATTGCATACAGCCTTGAGAAGTAATGTAACCATCGTGTGAAACACAGAATACAATTTTCCACTTGACAGCAAAGCACCTTTTCTGGACTGCTCTGTACATGGTATGAACGAAGCAGTGCCTGCAGTGGCAAAGTAAGACTAAGCAGCACACGTGGATCCCTACTCCCCCTTACGGAACACTCAGCTCTGGCATTATTAGTTATTTTGCACAATGAATTGAACTCAACTTCCAGCTGTACAAGTGACATATGGCTACTATCACGAACAACCCTAGAACCAGTCAGCCCAGGATACAGTGCTACTCTGTGCTATTTAAAATGCAAATCAGTATTAACAAAGATATTACTCAAACAAGAAAATCCACATCAAGGATCACATTGAACAATGTGTATTGAAAGAGACTACCTTGAAGATTACATATATTTTTCCTTTGTTATCCTCTGATATTCCAATCTCAGTATGGCTGCATGATATTATCAGCAATTAGCTTAGTTAAAAGAGGAACTATTTATAGATATCAAATGGCCAGATGTAAATACTCATTTACAGTTATCTTTCAGAATTCAAGGTATTGTTTTAGTCCATTAATAATCATCACACTAAAGACCGGTTTATGAATGTAGTCCAAGTCAGGTAATCTATAGATATCTATCTTTATATATAAACTGTATGACAACACCTATCTGGAATTCATGTTGTATTATAGAGGTCTTTACTAGGAACTGTGACTGGAAACTACTCCTAAAGTATTTATAAACTACATGCAGAAACCCTGCACAAAACCTCAGTTGATTATATTTACAATTTTATGCAAATTCTGCATAAAACTTTTTTCATACATTCTTAATCTGAAAAGCATTTTATCTCACATATGCATTTTATCTTATCTAACCATGACTTAGATTGATCAATGACTTTCAGACATGATCAGTTATACATTCCAATATTACGCAGACTTTATCTCAATTTTAGATTGGTTTACCTACCTCAGTGACTTCAAAACTGTCTCTATCACTTATGCACCAAATCAAATGCATACAGAATGCAATTTTCTGTACCTCTTAACAGTAACTCCACTCTGTTAATATTCAACATTTTGTATAGCTTAAATGCTGACGTGACTGTCTGAACAAAAAGAGGGACAGGTTTCTATAGCAAACTTTGACTTCATGAGGCTACAGAGAAGGTGACAAGCAGACGAGAATGAAGTTTCCGAGTCATGGATAGCTGAGAAAGAAAAGACAACAGCTGAGTCATTCCTCCTCTGCAGCAGAAAAAGCAGCCAGGAAACACAAAGAGAAAAGATGAGGCAGCACCATGTGATACCTAGAAGATGAGAACATTTCCAGTGTAATGAACCATGTCCCCCAGCATGGGTAAAACACCCTACATGTAATCCCAGTATCTCTTCTTCCCATAAACTTTGGAGATTGACATCAGGAAACCATCACCTTCCAGGTCTTTCATGCTGCTTTCCAGCTTTCTGCCTATTAAACCCATATAGACTTTGGATTATAACAAGAGGTAACAAAATAAAAGTTACTTCAAACAATTACTTTTTACCTTTACTTCTCAGATTTTTATTACATCCAAAAAACCTAGAGAAATGGCTCTGATTCAGCAGCACATAAAATACTATGAATAGGTGGACTGACACAGTGCATACCTTTCCTTTCTTTAGGAGGTTACAATGCAGGCAGGACAGGGTTTCCAGAATTTCAATCTATTTTTGAAACTTAGGAAAAAGTGTTTTTATTAGCTTTGCCTAATTAGTACATGTTTTCTTAGCAGACGTTATTAGGTGTATTTCAAGTAATATCTCAGTTGCAATTTAAGAATGACCTAAGAACAATCTAAATTATTTCTGCATCAAGTGTTACTTCACTCCTTTATCAGCAAGATAAAATTACTAGTTTCACTTGAGATAACTTCAGTAGCCCACCCCCAAAGATTAATACTTTTTGTATGATAAAATTGTTTTAAATAATTGCTCTCTGAATTAAGCTGGACTCCCACAGAACAGGAAGTTACACTGATTTTCTTCACATTAGAGTAGAAATTGCTTCCCGAAAGGCATAAACTCTCAGTATTCATAGAACTTACCCTGTACCTAAGGCTCAATCCTATGAAAAGCATACCTGCCCAAGGAACAGAACTGCCATTTAAACTTTCCTTCTCTGGAACTCCTACTGACATTTTTAAATGTGTAACAATAAGTCAAAACATGTTAATTTGAAAACATGCTATAAAATAACATGCTATGAGAAATAGCAGATGTTCCAACAGTTGATAGTCAAACTGTGAAGAAAATGGAATGAGGTTTTCTTGTTCTGGTGTAATTTTCATTGTTGACACATGCAGTTATGTCTGTCCATCCCTCACACTGTACAACAGTTTGTACAAATGCCACCATCTTCCCACCAAGCTTCACTACAGCTAAGGATCGAATGGTAACTTAGAGGAGAACTTTCAGAGAGTTTAGCTTTTAAGTACCTTGTGTAATTTAGTAAGTAACACCATCTGATGAAAACACGTAAATGTTTCCAAATTGATTTCCCTTATCATTGATTTATCAAGTGCCCATCATACGTTCAAAACAAACTTCCACTTCTGTAATAACTGTGACAGAGACAGGAACAGCAGTCTCTAAAACAGGCACAATCATGATCAAACGACATCAGAACTGGACAGTCAAGGCAAACAAGTCCAAACACACTTCCTTTGGGACTATATACACACAAGCTTGAAGTCCATGTGATCTGGGCACTACTTAAAAAGACTCTTCATATTTGAATCAGCCATTGCTTTGCAGAAAATGTGTTATGAATAGTAAATTACAGTTGCTTGACTTAGTGAAGACCATGAAGGAAATCTATTCCAAGTCGGATATATTAATTTTTCCATACATATACATTTATCTCACATGTGGAAGTCAAAGTAATCATGGTTAGCATGTGCTTTTTCACATCAGGTAAGCTCTTTAGAACATGCCTGAATTACGCTGATGTTCCAATTTCATTAGAAGATTTTCTGGCAATGGGAAAAACATACGTTAAGACAAAGCCTGTGAATGTATTTGAACAACTCTAAAGCACCACTTTGCTGTAATTGCATATTTTATGACTGACTGGATATATGCTGCAAACTTAGCACCCAGTTGTTAAGTCAACCTGGAAAGCACAAAGACCTACACAAATATTAATTAAAACAAACCTAATTGTTTTGGAGAATAATTTTTTACCTAGCCAGAATCTCCTGTCATGTTGCCTATCCCAGATAGGTAATTGTGTATAATCCCTCTACACCCACACTCTGTGGACACTAAGGCACATCCCCATATGGAACTGCCAAGATTCTCATCAAACATACACGATTAACTCAGTCTATCTATAAACACAGGCTCTATTCTCCTTTAGATTGCATGGCTGCATACTTTCTTCCTCAAAAGTATGAGTTGAAAGCAGTAAAATAAAAGTGCTGCAGGACACCACCACCAATTCTAACCATTATTTTAGAACAAAAATTAAGCTAGTAAAGTCTACAGTGACACTGGTCAATGTTCTTGGGAACCACAGAGCTTTATCACTTTTTCTTACATGATTATGCCAAAGTATTAGCCTAAATAGTAACCATTAATACGTCTAATTCTCACTTTGGAGTTGTGTAGTGTGCCTTAGTCCACTCCACACCTAATGCCTACTCCCCTACACATTTAAAGCAAAGCAGGTTCTTAAGTGAAGGAAATCAGTGTGTTCTCTGTTAAAATTAAATTAAAAAAACCCTAACACAATACCTGTTTTATATAGAAAGAGTTTTCTATTTTTATATCATTGTGTCAGTTTCTATTACCCAAAGGGATACAAGAACATACCCGTTGGAACACGCCAGGAATTACTTTTCTTAACTAGATGACAACTGTTTCCGCTTGTCTGAAAACTAACCAGGTCTTCCAGTGTGCATTTCAGTCCTGTATCAGGCTTGAGGTTATCACAGGTTCCCTTGGTGTTATGGTACAAGATCCTACCTTAATAAAAAAAACATATTATGATTGCTACAAGCAGATAAACACTGTTTAGAGTGCTAGAAACCACAAGTATTTCTAACTCAAGCAACTCCTGCTCAAGAGTTTTAAGAGCTAGCAGGGACTAACACTTCTACAGAGGGCCCCAAAAACGACAAAGATAACTTAAGATTTTAAAGAGTAATTTTATTCCAAAGTTTCAACGTTAAGTATATGATTCCAAAAGATGCAGCGTAAGCAGTAGAAATGGTTTGTAACAGGAAATCAGTTATTTTCGCTCATCATTTCTGTTTGTTACAGTACAGCCAAAGCCCCTGGACCCTTCCTCTCTTACCCATTTAAGGTTACGGGCCGGTTACAGCCCGAACGCTTTTTCCGCAGCTGTTAACGCTAAATCCCAACTCCAAGCCCTGCAAGGTTTAAACGCGTGGCTTGTTCATCATCCACAACCACTGCACTGCCCCCAGATACTGCGAAATACTGCGAGGGTCCTCGGCGGACGCCGCACGGCAGCTGCCGCTCCGCACACCCCGCAGCGCCCATGCCGGGCGGGAAGGGCCGGCACCTTCCACCCGCACCGCGGCCTCCACGTGGCCGCACCGAGAGCAAGCGAGAGCGAGCTCGGCAGGGACGGGACGCTCCCAAACCCGCACTCCCAGCAGGAAGGGTGCGAGGGGGAAGTGGGAGAGCGGGCGCCGAGCAGCTCCGTGCGACTCCAACCCGACGGGCCGCGGCAGCCGCCCGCCGCGACCCCCGACCCCCGCCACATCCAGCCGCCCCCCTTTCTCTCTCCGCCCGAACAGCCAGGGCAGCTACAGCCCCGCCGCCACGGCCCGGGCCCCGTTCCGGGAGCGGGGGCGGGGAGGATTTACCTGCCGCACGGTCGCCTCACGAGCAGGAGGAAGAAAGGGGGTGGGGGATGCGCCAGGGCCGCGGCGGCGCCTCGTGCTCCGCCGCCTCGGGGGGAGCCCGGGCGCGGCCCCCCCGACCGCCG